>JAAAQI020028455.1:0-18976 GCA_011800005.2 Stichodactyla mertensii | reverse complement strand
AACAATCTTCAGGTTGGCGTTGAACTTAAATTTGCTTCCGCAAGCTGTGCCATTTTGGTAGTTCTACCTGAAGAAGACGCCACAGCCAACACTCAAAAAATTCATCACACATTCCGTGCATTATAGCGTTCAGATAAGCTGTTGAATATTAAAATATCACCGTTCTATTCTAATCTGCACGATGTTGAAAATGTTCGTTAAAGCAGAAAGGTCTATTGTCGAAGCTGTGCATTCTTTACTTTGCTGTTGGCGCTTGTAAATATTTTGACACTGAAATGAGCAAATGAGTGTGTAATCAAGGAATACAGCGGGTTTTTGCGAACTCGAAAAGGGTCTTTTGTGCACCACTTCCTTCCATTTCCATGTCTTCATTTCATGCCCCCAAAGTACTGCCCTCCCTCTAATGTAAAAAAGGGTTCCTAAGCAACTCTTTTAGTCCAGGCATCACGTTTTCCCATTTCAGACGTCTGGTTAAATCTATGACTGGAATATGGAATACCACACCTTGGTTGGCTTTGTCTCCCATCAAGTATTCCTCTGAGTAAGGTGCCATGTTTAGTTGAAGAGGAAAAGAGAAATGTGTGTTGACCTTCTCTTTCATCATTGTTACCATGTTAAAGGTGTAGCGCATGGTGTTGAAGCACAGAATCTTTGGCAATACAGTAAAACATGCTCTAAAAAAAAAAAGGTAGGGAAATACTCAGCATTTGTTTGATACACTGTAAACAATAATAAAAATGTGATGACCACCGTGGTAAAGGCCCGTTTAAACGAATCCAACGTGTTGGACCAAAATCATCCATATTATTGGGTCGTTTGAACACCTTGTTGGACGATGTTGAACGATGTTGGACGAAGTTTCATTTGGGTCTAGAGGTGATGCATTAACAGCAGAGGGAGCAAGGAATATTCTCTGCAGGAAGTCTTGACCTAATTTAAAAGTGTTTATGGTTTGTGCATGTGAGTAGGGAATACATTCTGGTCATTACCGTTTCTCAGCTCTAACTTTCTTGCAGCATTGAGAACATGTGTACATGTTATCTCCATCTAAGGTATCCTTGATGGTCACTTCATCTAGAGATTCCTAGTTACAGAAACAACAACATGTCACATGAATGGAATACTTAACATTGTGGAGAAGAGGTAGTTATACAGCTGATTTTGTATTGGGGAATTTGCCACCCTTGATACTGTGCAATTACTGCATCTGCTGAAGTTACAAGTTCCTGTCAGGTTCTTGGGATGTGTCATCCATGAAAACTTTTAAACATTTTTTTCTAGATGGTATTTCCAGTACACTGCAATGGCTTTTAGTGAAAATTCTCCAAGTTCTGCATCCCCTCCCCTTCCCCTAGGATTCTTGGTGTACTTACATATAGGTTTTTCATATCAGCAACAGTGCACCTCACAGAGTAAAACTCTTCTTTGGTCTTGCTAACATGAGTACAATCCTAAGAGCAGCAAACAGGGGAAAAAGTTACATAATTAGTCATTTGTTTGTGAGCATTTGCATATGGAGCATGTTGAACTCTCACCAGTGACACCACATTGTTTGTGATGACGCCACAGAATAGCTCTCTGACTAGATCTCTCTGTAACAGTAAGAAAATGATTACTACACAATTAGAAGGGATAAAGTTAGAATTAGTAACTGAAAGATGGAGGATAAGAACTAAAGGGGAGAGCATGGGAGGAAGAAAATGGGGAAGATATAAGGAAATAAAAAAGAATGGAAAATAATAAATTGAAGAAAAGAAGTAGAGGTGAAAGAAAAAATGGAAAAAATAAAAACACAGAAGTGAAACAACGGGAATGTGAAAGGAATGAAGAGGTAAGATTTGAAGGGAACAAAAACGATATGGCAAGGGAAAACAAGAAAGTAAGAGGAAAGTAGGAGGAAAGGAACAAAGTAAAAGTGTCATGTACTCACAAGTGATGGTGACATATCCTCTAATTTACTGATCAAATCAGTGAAGAACTCTGTCATGTCTTTCTGTTCTCCAGTGTTTATTAGTTGTTTGTCCATGGTGTAAGTTCGGCAGAAAGAACGAGGGTTGTGTGCCTTACGTTCACTCATCTATACAACCATGAAAATAAGATATTAGCAACCTGACACTTCTGTGCTGATAACTAGTGATATAGAGCAAATTTTGTATGACTGAAAAGCTTGTGACATGATCTTTGCTGCAACCATGTTTTCTAGAATTTTGATGTGCCTTGCCTGTGTTCAAGTCGCGAGCTTTTTAGTCATATGAAAATCTACAATACAACATGCAATAATCTAGACCCTACCATAAGGAAACAGAACATTTTCTGTAGTTCTTTGAGAAAGTTATCATGTCTTGCATTTCCAGTCATCTGAAAATACCATCAAAAATTATTACAGAAAAATGAGCATTATTTGAAACAGATAAAAAGTGGAATGGAAAATAGAGGGATAGTGAGGAAAGTAGAAGAGAGAGGGGGAAATGGGAAGAGAGGAGAAGAGAGAAGAAGAAGTAAAAGGTAAAAAGTAAAAAAGGATAACAGGATAGAGGAATAAGGAGGAGAGACTCAGTTAAGGAAGCAGGAAAAGGTAATACCTTGGCATTAAGAATAGAGGCCTTTGCCTCCGGCATCATAAATAACTGCTGTATACAGGACGCCATGTAGCAAGTTGCACCAAGATTAATGATTCCAACGAGCCCGCATGGTGAACGCTCATTGTCATGGGGCCAGTAATGCCAGCCATAGGAACTGTGCTTCTTAGTACCTGGAAATGGTATACCAAACATTAGACACTACACAAATAGATCATGTCCTTTTAAAATAGACTATAACACTCATGAATAATTAATGATGCCAAAACAATAGAAAATCATAAGTGTGGAGGAGCTTGTATATCTCATACAGTATCATCCTGATTCAAATGTATGTTCAATCTTTTAGTCAAACACGATCTAGCTAATCTAGATGTATCATAAGCAATTTACAATATGCATGGCCATGCTGTATTTGATCTACAATCTCTCGCCTGCAGCTCGAGCTTGTATAATTATCAACTACAGCATGGTCACTCATATTGTAAATAGTACTTATTAGTGGGAGCCAGATTATTAACCTTTTTATCCAGGTGTCAAGTGGCAATTAGACATAGTTTTTGGGTCACCAGAGGATAAAATCTAGTCACCAGAGTCCCTGATCAGATTAAGTTTCTGGAATGTGGTATTCATTATGATAGATTGTGATAGAGAAAGCTTGTGCCTTATTTCTATGGCACTGTGCCAACAGTAGTTTCCTACATTAAACTGCTGAAAATGTTGACAGTAAAATGACAATTACGTTGTGTTGTTTTCATTTTGGGGAAATACAGTATTTTATCACGTATTTTACCTTCCAAAATGATTTTCTTGGACATCAAACACAGTTGAAAGAGGTGGCAAGTATTATTTATTTTTTTAATCTCCATTTAAGACTGAAAACTACCTTGGTTGCCATCTGGTGACTAACCCTAAAGTTTTGGTCACCAAAAATTGAATTTGGAGTCAACATTGGTGACCAGCTGTTCACAATTTCGGACCCTGATTAGTCACATGAGAGGGTCACATCAGGTAGGATGTGGATGTAAAACCCCATGAAACAGATAATTTTGACCAGGTGTTGTTGCACTTTTAAACTGAAAAGCTAGACGTAAGTACCACATTCCTACAGTTCACAGTCCTTGGGAAATTGAATGATTATACATCAATTGTCACATCAATACAAACTGTTATAAGACAGTGTTGAAGGAATCCACTGTTACATAGGATTTTATATTCACAGTCTACCTGTTTCAGTAGTAATGATTCTCAAAAGACTGTTTTCCTTACATGTATTCTAGCATCATGAATTTGGTAGCAAATCAGCATCAAATACGTGGATAGTAAGGGATACAGAGTAAATATATTTTATGGATAATTTACCTTGTAGACGTGAATTCCCTGGTTTGTGATGCTTCATCAGTAGTTTCTGCAGCTCAAGGAAGTTTTCTTTGGACTCTTTTGTCATTTCTAGTAACAGGTCATATGCCGCACTTCTAGCAGACTGGGGGAAAATAAACAAACACTGCTCATGCATTGTAGGTTTTAAATATTTTCTAATTTGTTAAATTCTAAAACTTTTTTCTCTTTCTCTCCCTCTCTATCTCTTGCTTTTGATAAAGTCAGCATTTACCTTTAGTTTACATAAGGGTAGATTTCTGTCATCATAGCAATCACTGGGAAGGTCAAACAAACATGTTCCAAATATGTCTCTCAGGAATTCCTGAAATCAATAGTAAAAAAGGAGTAAAGAAATGGAAATACCTGATAGTGATTATTAATAATTTATCATTATCATCATCATCATCATCATCACCACTACAATACTCACCAGTCCTTTGTCTGAGTATTTGAAGGGTGGGTTGTGTCTCATGACTGCTGTAAAAAGCTTCAACATACCACAGAGGCCTTCCTCTTCACGGTGACTGTGCTTCTTTGAGTTAGCATTGCTGTAATAGTGAGAATTACAATTCAATTTCAAACACTATGCTAACAGTATTTAACCAATTTTCATAATTACATGGCTACAAATTTGGGATTTTGGTTACATAAATCAAAGTGATAAGTGATTTTACAGTGTGGCATTTCTACAGAGTGGATCCACTGAAACAAATGGAGAAAAACTTTCAAAGCAGAGGAGCAGACCAACAAACAACTGCACTCAGCAACCAGCTACAGGTAGCTGTTAGTGGCACACACCCCTCCTAACATCACAAAATATTTATCTTACCTTTTCATAATGTACTCAGAAAGCAAGTTGGCAAGAGAATTAAGATCAATGGCAAGATCCTGAAGAAAAAATACACATAGATCAAAAATTAGATTCTAATATGACAAAACTCAAAATATTTTCCAAAAGAGTCAAACTAGCAGCTGCTTATGCTACTTTTAATTTTAATCCTAGAGCTCTTAGGACAAACACATATCTAAATATAATAAAAAAACAAAAACCAAAGAGGAAAAAACACACCTACCTTGCTGCCTTCCTCAATAGGCAGACTGTCCACAAGCCGACACAGAATGGAGAAATATTCCTGTGCACAAGGCTCTAGGTGTTTACCATGGCCTGCAAGGGCTCTTGAAGTACCTTTAGACTGTAATGACTGAGCAAGGGGTAAGAAATCTAGCAGTGCATCCATTAACTCAATTAAACAAGGGTCATCCTTGATGAGGCTCAGTCTGTACAGTCCACGACATGCTTCAAATCTTACCACAGGCTGAAAACACAATACCAAATGAAATCTTTTAAATAATCAGTCATAATAATTGTTATCTAGGAAGACTTGCAACCACTCCCAAGAAGATCAAAAGACAATGACATGATGGCCATGCTGGTGGTACAGACAAATGGACCTACAGTGAGAAATACACCTCTTTAGTTTTGTTGTTTGTTTATCCATTTCAGACCACATGATCTCACTCTTGGGAGTTGATTCTTTTATATGTTAATATTTTAACATGTTCATCAAAAGAACCATTCCCAAGAAAATGGCTCGTGGTCTGAAATGGGCATTACATACAAAGTTAAAGAAGTCTATTGTTGTTAAACATCACCAGCATGGCCTCACAGATGTAATGTGCAAATGAAGAGTACCATTACCTCTCTTGCCAGGAGAACAAGCTGTTTGAGCCAGGATCTGAAGTTCTTCTGGTGAAGAAGAGCTTTAATGACACGAGAGTCAGTGTACGCCCAAGAAACCAATAAAGACACTGCATGGTGCACAACTATCAAAGCAATCAATGATTGTATGAGATAAAATGTAGGGTGCAGGAAGTAAAATAATGAGCATCTCTAATTTGTTTAAAAACTTCTAGGATTGAGTGAGTGATATAATGACTTACCCTCCCCTCCCCTGACTCCCCTCTGAGATCCAGTATGGACCTGTAGAGTAGACTGGTATGATATTGCTAGTAACTGATTCAGCAGTGGTTCTACTTCCACCATGGACATCAATTGCTAGAAGAAAGACAAAATTTTAAAATTTAAAATTATGCACATGGTATAGTAGGACAGGCATGAAATATGAAAACCAAACAAGGTGAATTAATGAGTGAAAGAAAGAAAGAATGAGAGAAAGCAACAAGGGAAGAAAAGGAAATGAAATAAGAAAAGAAAAAGTGAGCAAGCAAACTGGGTATGGAATAAGTAAAAAAATGAATGAAAGAACGAATGAAAAATTGAAAGATAGAAAGAATGAAAGGAAGGGAGGGAGGGAAGGAAGGAAGGAAGGAAGGAAGGAAGAAAGAAAAATGAAAGAAAGGAATGGAAGAAAAATTTCATGATGCAGTTATCAACTATTAATTACATATCTTAAGATGTATAACTTACTGGAGAAAGACACTTGATGCATATAGTCTCTTCTTTATCAGTACTTTTGTAGCGTACTCTAAATCTTCCATCCCGCTGCTGGAAGAGTTGTGTATTCTGTTCATTATCTGACATACTAAAAACTTCGTCTTCATCTTCATCTGCTTTGATAGTCCCAAATTCACAAACAAGCTTTAATAAGAATGCCAGGCATTCTTCCTGCCATGGAGTCCATAACTGACCACATCGGGTCTCTACATGTCCAGACATAATTATACTGTATAAGTGCCGAAGACCACCAAATTCCACAAATAAAGATCCCCATGAAGCTGCATGAGAATTCTTAGTGTTGTCTTCCTCTGCATCAGATGAATCAGATGATTCACTACTTGATTTTGAATCATGTGGTAAACTCCTGTGTTTATCCTCAAATGAATAATGTATTAAATCAACAACTTGAAGACAGTAAAGCAGTTTGTGAGGATATTGTGGGTCTAACAGTTCCATCCATGGCACAGAAAATTCTTCATATGAGTGTTTCTGTTCTTTATCAGAATTTTTACAGTCACTTTCTGGTGTGAGGTGTCGTCCAAAATATTTTAACCTGGTTAAAACAGATGGATTTGTTGGTAGGATACAAAGTAATTCCCATATTAATTGACACAAATGCTGTGAGTAGCTTTCTTGTTGGATTCCAGACTTTTCCTCAAGTACAGGTTGTCTGGAATCCCCTGATAAGTCCATTTGAAGTTCCAATTCTTGCATTTTAAAACCTGAGCTTGATGCAACAGGACTCATTGAGGGCTCTACATCCTGTTGCTTGAGCTTTTCCTCATTTTGAACATCAGTTTGTTTGTTATAATGACCAACGTTAAGTTTGTCTAATATTTCCAAGAATGAAAAGAGTTCATCAAAGTGTTTATCCTGCAGTAAGATCACCATTGGTGCATTGTCCCATTTAGGATCAGGAAGAGATGATGATGGAATCTGACTGTTGTCATGGTAACGCTCTCTTCGTACGGCACCAACAGACACAAAGACAAGCTGCAAAAAATATATAGTGCAATCCTATTACTTAAGATGTGATCCTCTATTAAGACTGAAATACCTAGCCCAATCTACAGTTCACAAGCATGACCCAGTGTGGATTCGTGAAACATTATCCAGTGTGTAACATCTGGGGGAAAAGTGATAGAAATACACAATGAAAAAGTGGAAATCACTGGGAAATGAAAAAATGAATGCGCTATGGGTGGGTGCTGTTAGTGCAGAGGAGGAAAAAATGCAATGTTCAATTGACCCTGTCAATACTGGTTGTCATGTGTTATAACTTGTGTTATGGTTGCCAAAATGTTCAGGAATTGTTCTAATGTACTTAATTTGTAACAAAACATCTGATTGATTTCTTTAGTTAGCTCTCTATCTATAAGCAAGAAAAATCTTAATCATGTTAAAAAAATTATACTTTTTATAAACTTTATAACTTTACTTATACATAGAGTTCTAACCAGATAAACAAATCAAGTCTAGATAATTTCTTCAGAAGTCAGTAAATTCATACAGCAATCCAATACTATTTGAACATTTTGGTGACTGTAGCACAAAGAATACCATGTGACACCTTGCACCCTGAACCTAAACTGTAACTGCATATGCACTTTTTCTTCTACCCCATCAAGGACTAGTGTCTGTTTTTTCTAAATAACAATCAGTTGGGCAGCAATACAGTGTGCTACAGACCTGCAAGTCTTTAAATCCAACATCAGCAAGTGTCTTTTCATCCAGATCAGGTGTCAGCTCATGTCCTTGAGAGATAAGTCTAAATGGGGGATGCAGTTGTGGAGAGAATGGTGATAGTGGTATATGTCGTGTTGAATCTTCTCCTTGGTGTTCGTTCTTTATTTTTTCTTGTAATTGTTTGCACCAGTATGTCACCTCAGCACGTAACTCTGCTACCAGGTCTGACGAATGCATCTCAAATGTACCCTTCAAGACAATAATGAAATTTAATACAGGCTTGTTTATTTCCAGGTCTGAGGGGTGGGGGTTTGCCTATTACTATTTTGTAGTAGGAGCTCCAGTCCAAGGTTCATACAACTTTGTCAAGAAAAGAATTAAGGACTTTTCAAGGGCAAATGTTAAATTTTCAAAGACAACAAAACCAGATTGTTTCCATCTTAAATAGTGTTTCTGTAGCTCGATCTTGTGTTACTATTACATGTCAGCAATTCTTTAGGACTTAATTTGAGTTGTAAAGATCGATTTATTGACAGCTAATTTGCAAGAAACAAAGATAACCAAAGCACATGCTTGGGCCACCCTACATTACTTTTGAAAAATTAAAATGAAGTTATAAGGGGCAGTGGAAAATTGACACGAAAAAAATACCTAAACCTTTGCTAATAATTGTGAAATTTGTCAAATCAAAAAAATCCAAGGACTATTTCCATTTTCTTAAGGATTTTTTCCCAATATTCAAGGACTTTAAGGTTGTACAAACCATGCAGTCTTTTAAAAGGAATTTTGGATAGTTGTGAAAAACATTCACAAGGATTATTGGAAGGACTATTCTTGGTCCCTACTCTTTTACTAATGGAAGATTGTGTGATAATTACAGTATGAAAAAGAGGGCATAAGAGTTGGATAAATTGTGATCACTAACCTTGTCAGACAGTCCAGCTGGCTGACACATGACCCTGATGGGAAAGTGCTTCTCTGTTGTGTGTTGTACCTTCTGTCTATGACATGTTATACCATGCCCTTCAAGCAGCCACAGACGCAGATGAAATGCAAACCTTAAAAACCATTCAATAAAACAGCAAATGAGATTGTGTAACAGTTATAAACCAAGTAGTGAATTATCATGCATCCTGCATTTAAATTGGCTTAACACACTAACAGACATTTCTTAAAAGCCAATTAACACAGGGGAAAAATAATGTTTATACCTTTTCTTAAATGTTTCTATGTGACTTTTTAAAAGAGTTATTCCTCTCTTCATAATCTGCAGTCTCATCTCTCTTGTATCCTACAGAAAGTTAACAGATATCCAGGTATCAATAATCATTTCTTTTACCAAAATAAAATAGCAAAATAATCAAGTGAATTGGCTTACAGAGGAGATAGATTTAGCTGCTTCACTTATGCTTGACATACACCGAGTTATGAACTCATCTTCAGACTTCAGACTGCCTCCATCAGCTGAAAAATAATTCATATCAGGATAACTTTTATCAACATTATTGTCAACACCATCATTATCATTTTCACCATCATCACTTCCAGTTCCACTGCTACCATCATTGCCTTCAACATCATCAACAATCATCATCACCTACACCACTTCATAACTATATTTGTTACTGCCATCATCATCACTAATTGTCACCAACACCACCACCATAATCACCCCCATTACCATCACCATCATCATCATCATCATCACCACCACCATCACCATCATCGTGGCCACCAATGGAACCCCACCAATATCACCACTAGCAGTGTTTGATCTAGAATTTTGTTTTAAAGGGTCAAAATGTCCCAACCATTAATTTTCAGGGGGTCCACTTTTTGTTAATAAGAGACACTGACTCAGTTATTATATATATATGTATTTTAGAAAATTTAATTTTTAAATCAGAACTCAAAGACTATCACAATAAAATAGTTTTGTGGATTCTTTGCTTTGTTCTGTTTGTTATTCACTTCCCTTGTCTCGTCATTCGTGCTGTTC
Organism: Stichodactyla mertensii; assembly: GCA_011800005.2. Classification (NCBI taxonomy): domain Eukaryota; kingdom Metazoa; phylum Cnidaria; class Anthozoa; order Actiniaria; family Stichodactylidae; genus Stichodactyla; species Stichodactyla mertensii. Next base: position 8,874 of record JAAAQI020028455.1, on the reverse strand, counting down.
ATTATTTGCTTCACTTATCTCATTGACCTCTGCTGCTTTTCTTTTGCTGAAAAATGAGTGGATTGGTTGTTGTTTAGACTAAGTCACGCCCGAATGCTGAAGTGGCATGTACATCGAGTCTAAAGTCATGTGTTATTGCTAGTTTCCAGTCTCACTGCCATGATGCCATTTTGTTTTCAATGTCGATTTTGCTGATTTTATTGTGCCTGTTATCGCGAGAACAGTTGATGTGTGAACAAAACCCATTGGATCATGGGTCAAATTTACCCATTACATAAAAATGAATGGAAACATCAAAGATTTTATTGCGTGAATCCTGCATTGGTGCACTCTAGATCAAACACTGCACCATCACATCACTAGCACTATCATTTTCACCCTCATTGCTACCACACTCATCATCATTACCACCACCTTAGTGTTCATTGTTCCAATTACAATCCATTGTCTACAATCCATAACTCATTTTTTATTCACTACACATTATCCTGACTTACCATTAATATACAATGAATTTAGATAACTGATAGCTGCCATGCTGACTTCTAATGACTGGGCTTGTAATGCTATGTCCCATAACTGATCTATACCATACACTTTACTGGTGATATTTTCTGACTTGACCCCAGAGTTCTCAAACATTTTGTACAGTTGCTGTAGCAGTGTCAGCCCTGTCATTGTGAATGCTTCTGGAACAATGGATGGCAGCTGGTAATAAAGATAATTATCATGGCTTGTACAGAAGTTCAAGGAAGAAATTCCAGGACTTTTCAAGGACTCTTTAATGACTTTTTTGGGGTTTTCAAGGACTATTTTCAAATTTGTTTTATAATGAAAGTTCCTACTGTAAATACCAAGGAGCCACACATGCATGCCATCTTGAAAATTACCCACAACACACTAGGGATGAAAGAAACTTGTCCCCAGGGTTTTCCACCATTTTAAACATAGCAAGAACAGAAGCCTCTGATATGAAGTTTTAGTTACAAGAAATTGCAGATGACAAAGATTTATCTTGTTTTTCTTGATGTCTACGAATTATGCCAACAACACCCACAAAACTCAAGGTCAAATTGGAATATTCAAGGAGAAATTAAAAAATTCCAGGACTTTTCAAGGACAAAACTGAAATGTTCTGAATTCAACAAGTATTCAAGGACTCAACACATTTTCAAGGACTTTTCAAGGCTTGTTCGAACCATGATTATTAATGAAAAACATTCCAACGTAGGTCACAACTTTGCAGCTATGTATAAGAAAGCGTGAGAATGAATGGAAAAAGAAACATATTTTGTCTTGATATCAGAAATTTACCTTCTCAGTAAAAATATACTTGAGAGCCTCATTATTGAGAGCATGAAGGTCTTTACTTTGTGCCTGTTGTACGAACCACTCTAGTGCTTCATTGGAACACTCACAGTCATTCACTAACACTGACCACAACACATCAACCTGATCTAGACTTAAACCTGGAAAATAAGATATTAATTAAGTGGCTTAGAAATACAAAACACAAAACCCATTAACGGCCCCATTGTATTTTCTATGCCAGTTCTTGTACTGTTTTTATCTCTGATCAATGGTTGTAGCCTACCTTTCTTCAGTCATTAATTCTTAAGTGTAAATCTTTCTAACCGTCCATTTTTGAGGCAAGTATGATTAACTAAATTTAAATAACAAGCAAAATTTCTTACCAAATTCTGGTTTTGAGAGCTCATTAGAATATATTGAAGAAAGAAACTGCAACCTTGCTTGAACCTCTTCCTTGTGACTATACAGCATACAAGATGGTGTCTTCTTGGTGGTGTTACCCTCCATATAGAGCACGAGATTCTTGAAGAATAACTCCATGATACCCAACTCAGAGGTGGCCCATTTTGTCACCCAATGTGGGCCATAACTAACATTAACATATTGTTGAAATGAACTGAATAATTTAGGGAGAAGTTGTAGAGACATGACTACAGATCTGAAAAAAAGGAAAATGATCATTCATTGTGCAAAAGAAAAGAAAAATAATCAAAGTACTACTGTTTGCAAGCAAGTGTTAAGCATTTTCCCATTTGTTTTAGTTTTGAAACAAACAGCTTTACTGATTAAATAGCAGTGTTTGGCATGAGAATTCTGCAGGTTTGATGATTATGTAAGAGTTTTACATTCTTTGACCATATTTGGAATAAAACCCCAGAATTCCCAAGCCAAACATTGCCATTACCATTTGTTTCAAAACTTAAACAAATGGTAAAATTCTTCACACTTAACACTGGCTGACAAATGGTAGTATCCATTAGACCACTTACAGCAATTCCCAATGCAGCTCAATTTGGAGAAAAAATAGTGACATATTTTTACGTTGCAAGCACAGCCTTTGATTCTAAGGAGAGTAAAATTCTATTGTTTTGTCCTCCAAATTATGAAATTGGTCGAAGGGGTCTAAAGGGATAGTTCACACTTACTAATAAAAGCATTGGATGCTAAAATGCCAACCATGGTTTTACAGTTTACCAAGCCGATCAATTTCTGGTTGGCAACAATAACAAAAGCTTATGTCACAGGTTGTTACATGAGGTATCACTTTAGTAAGGGTGCCAGGAAGACTATCCTACCTGTTATTGGCCAGATTTGCCATACAGCCCTCAATAAACTTCATTCTTATCTTCTTCTTCCCAGTATAGCAGATCAACTGACAGAGTAACTTCTCTGCTTCCTGGATCAAACCATCCTCCAGGTGAATCTACAACAAAAGTCAGATGAAACTTCTCAAGATAACTATAAAAAATATGCTTTCTATATTTCTTAAGCAACACGATCACTGAATTTTCTGACGAACTTTCTTTCCCAAAATGATTCCAGAAAAAATTAACATTGTTATCTGAAAGACCATGTGAAAAATAATGCTTTCAACTGGTATGGCTTATTTAACCTAAAAATGTTACATTAAAAATTATGCAAAAAGCGATTTGGTCTGTTAGCTGTACTGTCTGTCTGTCCACTTGTCAGCCTGCTTCATCTTTGATTCATTTGCACGTTTTGAACTAATGTAACCATATGTATTACACATCCTAATGTTAGGGCATTCTAGGACATGCTTAGACAATGGTGAAATCTAGCACCGCTTTCGTTCCACATGTGTTGTAGATAACAACATGTGGGAAGAGGTCAGTGCAAACTCCATGTAAAATAATTCAAAATAAAAACATCATATAACATTAAAATGAAATTTACAATTATTAACAATTATTTAAAACTGATTATTTAACAAATGTTCCATGAAATCGAGTTGTACATGAGCTCATAGCTGACGAGGCGTGCAGTTCCAAGTTGGCTATTAGCCATGTATGACAAGATTGAGTGGAATAATTGTTTTATTATATCCACATCCACTGGATTATGAGATTATTTTTAATTATTTTCAAGTTTAAAAAATGAAATAGGGTCAGCGAAATGCTCCCCATTTTGTTTACTTCTCTACTCACAGGATATGAACTGATATCCTAGTAGTAGAGGAACCAATCAGAGCAAGAGCACCCAATTGCTCATATCCAGTGGATGTGGATATAATAAAAGTATATATTTTACTATGTCACTAGTTATATTATCAACTACTCACAGCATTTTCATCCTGTAAGAAATCCCATAGTAAAGTCTCGCCGTTATCACACACAGTATTCAAATCAAATCCCTTCTTATCTTCCCCATCACTAGTTTCTATGTTCCTCAGAGCTGCTACAGCCTTCAGTTGTGTTAGTTCATCTTCAACATCATCACCATCAAAGTCATCCAGGTCTCTCCTGTCTGACAAAGAGCTGGCATGGCTGTTAGTACAGCTGTTACTGTCAATGTCTGCATCCTCTTCACCTTTGTCCAGATTTGGATAGTCTACATTAGGGCTGTCGAAGTCTGGGGGAAGTACAGATTCATGTCCTCTGCAGTTAACTTCCTCCATTTCTAAATCTTGTGGTGGAAGGCTTTAGAATGACAAAATACAAAATACATAGAGGTCATTGCATGAAAAATTGTTTAATAGCCATTTGCCAAATTTGATTGCAGACTTTAAGTGCAACCTGGGATTGAACCATTATTTTGAAATCAATCAGGTTTAGTTCTTAGTTTTAAGTTAAGAAATATTGTTAGAGCCCGTAAAGTACTACTGTACTTACTCTGTAAACTTTCTTGGTGATGGTGATTCCTCAATGTCTCTCTGGTCACCATCGATGCTTATTTCACTCATGCTGTTACTCCTACTGCTGCTCTGGCTCATACTCCCACCACTTTGCCTGAATTTCCTTTGCATTGCTGCTGCAACAGCTGCTGATGTTGCACCTTTGACATGAACAACATACAAATAATTCAGAACTAAAACAACAGACCAAATCCACTTGTGTAATGGGTGTAATGTTTTTCCATTTCAGACCACGTGTTGTCCTCTTGGGAATAAGATTCGTTTGAGGGTCATAAATATAAATGTATCTTCTCAAGCATTTCTGAGAAACAAAGAAATAAAACTCAAGGGAATAGCATGTCTGAAATGGGAAAACAAATACACCCTAGTGGATTTGGTCCATTGAAAATCCATTCAAGCAGTGATTAATGTATTTATTGAATGTAACCACGTGTATTACACATCCCAATGTCATGTAGGATATGATTAGACAATGGTGATATGTAGCACTGGCTTCGTTCCACATGCATCAAAAGTTAGAACATGCAGCAAGCGGTCAGTGCACTTTTTTTCTTCTGATATGTGATAAATAAATAATTAATTGTGAAAAATGTATAAATAAGCAAATTGATGATTCTAGAGATGAAAAAATCATATTTAAATTTGAATGAAAGGATGAGTGGACAAGTGGATGGAATGTGGAAGAGACAGACAAAATGAAAAATCAGGAACACAATTACATGTATAGAAGATAGGGAGATGAAGTTTTTAAGGCTGGTCAGTGATCATAGGATTGAGTGATTTGGATGAGAACCAGCCTTCTAATGTATCTCCAGGTACATAAATAAATGAATGAATGAACGAATGAATAAACAAAAAAAATGATTGTGAACACACTATTATTAGTCACACTCACTTGCAGAGATGGGTCCTTGTACAGGGCTACTCGCATGACCACCACTGGTCCCCTGAACATCAGACGACAGACCAAAACTCCAATAAATCCTCAGAAGAAGTGAAGCTAGGAAAAGAGTTTGCTTTGTGTGCACAGAAGGGTGGAGCTTAGAAGCCAAACCCAGGAGGTACTGAATGGACGGCATGTGAAGCTGTTTGGTGAGGACAGTCAACAGGTCGTGGACATAACGACTTGCATGCTTTAGCTGTAAAAAAGTTAGAGATTGTTTTGTTTAGATGAAAAAGATGTATAAAAAATGTCTTTATTTTCCATTTACATTCAAACAGCGAATAACTGATTAAATTCACAGATTGACCCCTAGCCATTTCATGGTGTAATTTGAGCTACATTGTGTTACAGTCATGAAAATGTTCAGGCATTGTTGTCCAACTGCCGTATGAATGCACTAACTTTTGAACAAATTTTCAACATGTTTTGATATGTTTTTTGGCTTAAAAAGGTATTTGAAATTAGGATTAAATAACAAGATTTTGGTTATATTTAGAGAGACAAATTAATAATTCAAGTCAATAATTTGTTCAAAAGTTAGTATACTTGTATGGCAGTCAGACAACAATGTCCAAACTTTTTTACCCTTTATACCACGTGATGGCTAGGGGTCAATCGGTCAATTGGCACAAACAACTAGTAATTATACAGTTTCAATTATACTAGTATAGGCTGTGTCAGTGTATAGATAACAAATGGATATAATAAATGAATGTTGACCACAGTGTAAAAAGATGTACTTCACTTTACTGACATTTTATATGTTAGTTCTTTACAGGAGTAAAAGGCAATTGGCATTTAGGGTGTTAAGTTTGGCCAATGGACAAAAATCAGATACAAAGTCCAGAATTGAGCCTGGGACACTGAAGATCAACCAGTACTGCTAACCTAACTCTACTCCTTTGCTTAATCAAGTGAGAGTAGATTTTGTATAGCTGTGAAAAGTTCGCAGCATGAACACAGTCATGACATGGTCAAGGCATGGCAAGGTATTGTCAAAATTCTACAAAACATCACGATCACAGCAAGGCATACTTACAGCACAGGCTGTGCCACAACCTTTTCACAGTCATATGAAATCTGCTCTAAACTTTATTACCTGTGCAGCTGCCCAGATACAGTCCAGGTGCTGGTTGGTTATGCAATTTTCTTGAGCCAGATAGTTAAGTATCACTTGAGATTGTTTGAGCAGCTATGGGTAAGATAAAGAACATGTGCATGACTTATTTATGCTAGTTTAATAATCTACAGTTCTTATAAGCAAGCTCCTAAATTCCAGGAATGTGTACCCTAGATTCTTTTTCTCCACTACAAGTATAAAAAGGACACAGTAATTTGAATGGAGTATAGTCTTAGGGAGATTTGGATATTTTCTAAAAGTTTTAAGTTTAAATTTCACATAACCAATACCTCAACATGCAGATTTGGTCCAAACAAGTGTTCAATGATGCTATTATCAACCAACCACTGTGATAGCTCAACTCCAATGCTAAACACAAAGCAAGAATACAACAGCATGTTTATTTCTGTGAGAATCAAAACTTTTGCTTGTGTGTGGGTAGGCTTAATCACAAATTGTTTCGGCTAACATGGTCACCATGAGAAATGCCCATAATTTAGATTTTCTCAAGATATCAGCCAGAATTTTTAAATCTTGAAAACTTTTCACATATTAAGCTACATATAAACAAAAAACAGAATAATACTTACTTGTCAACCTCTCCAACAGTATTATCTTGAAAAATATCCATGAACATGTGAACTTGATTCTAGAAATAAAAACAATCACTATAAATAAACATCACTATCATGAATCCTGCATTCTGATTGGCTATTTTACTAAAAGATTGACAGTGACAAGGACCAGGGTGCACCTTTGAAAGTATGGTGGGGGCTAAGTTTTGACAGCAATTGTGGAATACCTTTAAGTGTTATAATATAAAAAGTGGGAGGACTATACCCCCCCCCCCTTGCCCCTCCCCTCTCTGGTGACCCTGAGTGACAGACCAACAGTACAAAAGAACAAACCAAAAGAATGGTGTTTGGGCTATGGGACAAACTGTTAAAAAGACTGATGTAATAAATGACTGTGAGCTGAATGATGTAGACAAGAACTTACTGCAATCTGGCTGAGGCCAGCCAATCTGACTGTCAATGTTGAAGATGTAAAGTACTTAAAAGCCAGGTCCAAACTATCTCTGTCAACAAGATAAGAAGCAATCCCTTCCTTTATTCATTCCTGAGGTAATTTGAGTTTGAGAACTTTGAAGAATTACAAAGGACTGGTGAGTATAAGACTAGAAGACTGCGTGAGTGTAAAGTGTAACATAGAATGTACATGTAATACCACTAACTGAATCATTAAATGCTACAAGAAATAAGATAGCTAACTTTACTAAAAAGGAACTAAGTAAAGTAAGTTGTATATTTTTACTTCATGGTATTCATTACTGCCCTCCATTCATGGTTCAGAGTATAATGCTTACATAGTGAAATTATCAAAAATTGGCATTGACTCTGATGGTCCTTTGACTCCATTCCACATAGAATCAGCCATCGCCCATCCATCTTGCTGTCGTAATTCTTTATCAGAGAGCTGGCATAAATATCTAGATGGTAAGACATCAAATCAATAGTTGTTTACTAAGAGTATGGGGATAAGGCATGCATGTACTGTGATATATAAGATTACGACAAAAGCCTGAAACTACGCTGACCAATATATAGAGTAACCATAACAGGAATGTATCCTACTGCAGACATATCTCAAGCCTCATGATGCTATGATAAAACAATTTTATTTGACACAACTTTTGTTTTCATGTACCCAAGAGACTTGACATGTAGATGCATATATGAAAAGACTCTACAGCTTTTAAGCTTCACATCATAAGATGTAACAATTCTACCAACAGTATACTGCTTTCCTTACCTAATAACTGGGCCTCTAAGTGGCACAATGTACTGGACAATAGCCTGGACACTAAACCACACACGCAACTGAAAATAGATGAACAATATTTGATAAATAAAGATTAGTTTACTGTATATTTTAACACTTTTTTCAAGACAGTAACTAATTTGTTAGCACTGTTTATGAAGGGCAGTGAGAAAATACCTCAATTGTGTTGTTGAGAGCAACAATGACTATATACCTGGCTGACTATACTAATTAGCAGATGTGCAATGGGGAAAGGTAGCATCTTGTCTCCTGTTGCTTGGAAGGCATCACGAATTGCTGTAAGCCCCCCATTCTCACAAAAATATGCAATATTGATCAGTAATGCTTCTGCAACTTCACCAACCTACAAGATGGCATATCAATAGCAGCATTATAATAACATCTTAAGAGTATATTTTATAGGTATGAAATGACATATGTATATTGAATCTGTGATACCACTATTGTGAAATTTGTTTTACCTTGCCTATTAACTACAATTTATGTAGTGTTTAATAAATGAACTGGAGTGTTTTATCAGGTTTAAAACACAAGGATGTAAAGAATACTGATACTTGTACAAGCAAAGTCTATATCAGGTCCATACAAAGATACATAAAAATAAGACCAATATCGTACTAGACTGAACAAGCTTGCACAAAAAATTTATCAAAATGGCAAAAATGAAGTTGAATATTTGAATATTTGCCACTTGAAAAACATAATTTTCTTTAAAGTGCCTATCACCCATTTTGCAATATTCTCAGAATTGATTCTATGTGAAGTGACTTGTTGAATGACCCAAAA
>JAAAQI020028344.1:0-18996 GCA_011800005.2 Stichodactyla mertensii | reverse complement strand
TTTCCAAAACTTTCCAGGTCCTGGAAAAATGCATTATCAATTTCCAAGACTTTCCAAAACCCGTACGAACCATGAAAATCAAATTATAACTGCCACAACAGCTTGTTTCAAGTACAGTGCTCATGTATTCAAAAACTGAATTGGATTCTTAAGTTACTAATTTTGATTTTTCTTGTCACCAAAATATAGTTTTATGTGCTACCAAAGTGCATTTTGAAAATTATTATAATAAATTATGTTTAGGTTGACATAGGCAGGATGTCTCATTATCATCCATACTAAATAACGATATTAAAAATAATTCAAAAACTATTCTTAGAGTTGAAATTTGATTAATTCGATTAAAGCCTTATATAGTTTTCACTGTTATAAACAGTAATTATTCTGTTGAATGCAATTTCAAATAGCAATACATACAAACTCAATATTTAAAGCATATTCTTTTTACAGGTGTCCAAAAACACATTTATTTCCTGGTAAAGTATGAGTTGTTTGGTGTAATTAGAGGGCAATTACAGCCATCCCTCTCGCACCCTGGTTGTGGGGGAGGGAGGGGTGTTGAGTGGGTTACAGCAGACTGATGCAGTTAGTTATCCTGATCAAAATAATACATAAATAGACTGATTTGAGGGCAGACTTCTTATCAAGTTAAGGGTTGAATGCTTCTCCAGTTAAATTCAATTGCCTATTTCTATTTAGAACATCTATATCTTTAAATAATACATTATCTTTGTTGAAACTGTATAACTCATCTAGACCTTCTGTAGACCCATAATAAATGGATTCTACCACATGATGAGGAACTAAACGATTTTTTCTGTGCTTTGCTCTTTCAAGGATGATATCCAAAGGAACATTTGGTAGTCTTTTGACACGGATCATATAACCTCCAGTCTTTAGGCGCTGTAGATAATCAATCAGTTCTGAATACTTCACACACGTCCCCTCTGCAATGAAGCTGATTCTTTGCTCCAAGATCCAATCCGTAAGACGAATAGTTATTCCTCTAGCTATTGGATAAAATTCTTCAACTTTATCGTAGGCAAATCCTTGCAGTTTGCCCATAATTTCATCAGTATCAACATAAGCATACTTAGAATAAACAGGATGACATCGAAATTCATTTTCAATGACTGTAGTCTTTCCAGCTCCCATAGCACCTAAAACAAAGATTGCTTCTCCAAATAAAGTCGCATTTAAGAACTGTCTTTTCCATTTTCTTTCCACCTCCTGTACCTCTGGAGTGACAATAAAATTTCCATGATGATGTACTTTAGCAACAGAACTCGTAGAAATCCTAGCATTGCGCTTTATATTCATTGTCTTCTCATTGCCTTTATGACCGCCATTCTTCATGGTAAAGGAAGAAGTCTTGACAAATTTGTTTGTAGAATTGTGCCTTACGTTTACGAGTTTAATGAAAGTAGAATGACGTGGCTGTATTGTAGATACCCAAGCATTTCTCAATCGTAAAACAATCGCCATGTTATTAAACGTTAACCACCGTCATGGCTGCCGCTACCGCACATCTGAACATGCGTCATGCATGGTGCATGGCAATGAAGGGGGCGCATGGGGGTGCGAGGGGTCTCTAAAACACCATTTATATATAGTACCTTCAAAATTAATGTACATTTAGAAAATGTGAAAAGAAATAAGTTTTAAATAAATGGTCAATTAAATTTTGTTTTTAAATAAATTTCGTTTCTGTACATGTTACCGAATCCAAATCCTACGCTCTTCTCCTTTTAAACTTACATTTAACAAGCTGGCGATGAAGCGTTTATGCTTTTAAAATTTCAGTTAGAGAATAAAATAAGTGATATAAATATACGTAGTTGGTAAAAATGAATAAGTATTTTATTTTCCACCTACCCCTCTCCTACGAATTCATTCAAAATGACGTCATTACGTATCCCAGATGGCTTTGTGCGGTGTATATCCAAAACAAAATGGCTGACAACACGGCTGATGTTGCACCTAAACTAGTCTCTAAAGAGATTCTTTATCCTGGACAAGGCGATGTTCCAGAATATGAAAATGGTTCAAAGGTAAGAAGTGATTGATTTTGTTACTGCTGTCTTTTACCTTTGATGTTTGGATTTATCCCACAAAATATTTTTTCTAAAATCTATAAACATTTGACAGCTGATTTCATACATAAGCTTATTAACTTAAGTTATAAGCTTACCATTTCTTGTTTTCTTCAATCATTTTAAAGTTTTTTTTCGGTATTTCTTCTCGTGTTAACTGTTCATTAACTTGATGTGTTTGAATCAAGAAAACTTTCATTTACGTTTTGTGATGCCTAAAATGATTTACTCCACATCTGTATTTGATCTAAAACCTTTGTTTCTCTTTAAAGGCAACTTTCCATTTCAAGGCTTACAAAAAGACAGCTAAAGGCAGAAAGCTTTTAGATTGCAGCAAGACACTTGGACAGCCATTTGAACTATTGATTGGTAAAAAGTTTAAACTGGAAATCTGGGAAGAGATGATCAAAACAATGAAAGTAAATGAAATTGCAAGATTCACCTGTGATAAGTCGGTTGGTATATGGGAAATTATTCTATACTTTTTGTCATAGTTTACATAAATCCAGATATCTGACGTTTTGGCTGACATGTATGTTTACAGCTGATGTTTTTAGGGATTTATATTTTCAGGTTGTTGGAGGATATCATTTCGTCTCAAAAAATTTCCGAAATGCAGTTAAACAATCAAAAGGTGAATCCTGCAAAGACCATGACCATCATGAGCACAGCTGTAGTCTTTCGGCTGTTAATCCAACTGGTTATGCTGATCTGGATAAATTAGCAAGAAAACCGAGAGATCTTATCTTTGAAATTGAACTTGTATCTGCAAAGAAATCAGGAGAGTATGAGAAAGAAACATGGCAAATGGATTCCAGTGAGAAGCTTATTGTTATTCCCAAGCTCAGACAAGAAGGGAATGACTTGTATACAAGAAAAGAATATAAGCAAGCTGCAGACAAATACGCTAAAGCTCTGGGGTTACTTGAGCAGCTGTCTCTACGTGAAAAACCAGGGGATGATGAGTGGGTTCAACTTGATCAGATGAAAATACCATTTCTATTGAATTATTCACAATGTAAACTTTTACTTGGAGAATATTATGAAGTCATCAAACATACCAGTACAGTACTTGAAAAAGATAAAGATAATGTGAAAGCTATTTATAGGCGTGCCAAAGCTCATAAAGCATGTTGGAATCCAGATGAAGCTAAGAATGATTTTAAAAGAGCTGCAGAGCTGGATGAATCATTGAAGAAAGCAGTGAAAAAAGAATTAGATGAACTAGAGAAAATGATCAAGGAACATAATGCTGAAGATAAAGATAAGCTTAAAAAGCTATTTGATAGTACGTGAAGATTGTTTGCTATTATTCTCTTTTGAAGAATTTTAAAATGTGTGCTTTCCAAAAAAAATGCCTTCCCTACATCATTAGGGGATTGGAATTGGTAAGATGAAGTGAAGTCTGAAGGAAGTACACTTTAGTAATGTTGTAAGATATCTCAAGGCAATTATTGCTGGAAAATAAATTATTATCTAAAGATTATAAATTATTGCATTGGATTTTAAGTCAGTTTTCAAGTGTCTTTACAACTGAAATGGAGATTAAAAACATAAAATATATTTATAGAATATCAGTAGCCAATCTTTGAAAATGGTCTTGTCAGTCATGTTGCCCAGTCAAATTTGATATTTTCACAGGTATCTTGGCAGTCATTGAGTGTACTATTATTAATGTAAATATTGTCGTACTGTACAAATGATAGTTTACAATACGGAAAAAGCCCTTTTAGCAACTAGTAATTTAAGAATATCTTTTTGATTATCAAGAAAAATTTTAAGAATTTAAAGTTAATATACACCTAAAACAAAATGTTACATATTATGTATTTATCAGTAATGCTGGAAAACTACTTCAAGTATGAAAAAGTTATATGATTTAAATAAACATCTGCTCTTAATATGCAACATTCATTTTCTTTGACAAATTATGTATGGCCTTAAGGGTAGTTTTTACACTCCTAATACCATGCAGTACTATCAAGATAAGGAGAACAGACTTCACTTTGGGTGTAATGCTTACCCATTTCAGATTATATGTCATTCATATTCCCAAGAGGATGACGTGGCCTGAAATGGGAAAACATTATGCCCAAACCAACATGATATTTGCAGTCACAGGGGTGTAGCCAGGATCTTCTGAAGTGGGGCCCCCAAAATGCTGAACCTCCCTCCCCCCACAAAAAAAAAAAAAAAAGGGGGACATCAAAAAGCAGCATTTTGTTTCACCCCTCTGAACTGCTGAACCAAAACAAAACTAAATGACAAAAATACAGTATAAATTCTGAGAAGTTGCAATTTTGTTCCCACAATGGGGTGGGGTGGGGGAGCCTGGCCCCCCTTGGCTCTCCCTGTCTATGCCGCTCCTGAGTCAATCACAGTGAGCAACATGACTGGTCATCTGATTCAAATGCTTTGCTTCCACACAAAAACTGCTCTAATAACAGAACATTTAAGATCTTATCATAAGATCTTAAAGATGTCAATCAAGATCTTATCATAAGGACAAATTTATTGAACTTAAACTCCACATACCAAAGCTTATAGAAACTCCTATTGTAGAACCATAAAAGAATGGAACTCATTGCCTAGCAATGTTCTAGATATAATTGAAACTTCATTATTTAAGAAAGCTCTTAGATTAGAGTAACTGAACTTGTTTTATCATTCTATATATATTTATTTTATATTATTAATTTAATTTAATTCATTTATTTTATTCATTTATCCGTATACACCTGGTTGGAGGGGTTGTTATCGGAGGAGGGTGCTTTTGTGTTTTTGCCTTCTTCCAGGCAGCCTCCCTGCGGCTAGGTGTATACATTTTCCAAATATTTCATTTTATATTTTATTTTATATTGTATATTGTACATATCATAGACTTATTAGATTTTATTCCCCAAGTCTTGCAGTGATCTGGTATCCCCTTTTGCAAGGCTCCCCATATGTAGATGTAGATGTACATTGGTGAACAAATATCTTACTGGATTCCTGGGACTACTGGCCTCAAAAAAGGTGTGAAAAGGAGGAAATTAAATATTTAATAAATTTATAATGATGTCTTACCTTAATAACACTGGACCGATGATCAGCAGGCCAATGATGATTACATGCAAAAGTCATAACAAGAGATTGGGCTTCCTGTGGCCTCACCCCAAGAATGTTATTGAGATTGACCAATCAGAGAGCACGATGTAAACGAGCATGTTGAGTTCGCGTTCAGCTGTTCCGTGATACAAACATCAAACGAAAGAAAAACCTCAGCATTTTACAGCACAATTTCATAAAATGTCGAATAAACTGATAACAGATACTTTTCCTACAGTCAAGAAGCAAAAGATTGTCAAGCAAAAAACTCCATCGAAGAAAAAACAAGATCAAAAACCTGAAGGTGCAAAAGGTTTGGGTTCATGTCGTCCACTTTAGCTTGAGTCGTTGTGCAGAGAGAGTAATTATTTATAGTGAATGTTGTATTCCTTTTTATACTAGATTTGGATGTTGTCGACGAGAAAGCAAAACAATTATTACTACTAAAAGAATTTGATTTGAACTCTGAATACGGTCCCTGTATAGGTAAGTGGAATCTCTTTATCTACAAGTCAATGGGCATTGCAGGCCAAGCGAATGAGTCTTTGTAACCTACTAATAGATGATTGACGGTACCACCAAACAAAATAAATGAACATCAGTTTTTTCTATTTTTGTTTTGAGGTAGAAGAAATTCAGTACATGCCTTCCATTATGCTAGACTCCTTCCCCACCCCCCTGGAAATTGTGGTCACAACAGCCAACTATGAAAATGTTGTGTAATACTGTTCTCAAACATTTTAGGGATATCAAGGTTGGAGAGATGGGACCGAGCGCAGAAGTTTGGACTACACCCATCACAAGATATCAAGGATATCATAACACAACATCTAGAGGATGAAACATACACTAAATGGTAATTAATAAACTCATGTTACTCACAGGGTGATTGTGAGTGGTTATGTATGCTGTTTTGAGACAGATTGTTTATCAATACTGGCCTTTACATTTGCTGTTTCCTAGAAAAAAGAAACATACACAGAAGTGAAGGACAGATACTGGGATGGACCCAGATGGAGAATTTATATTATGTAAAAACATTGCAAATGTAAAAAAAAAATGAAAAGTGAGGAGGAGGAGCTACAATGATACACTCCCTGGATCTTTTACTGAATGACCTAGTTCAATCCATGCAAAGTAGCATAAATTTATATCACTATATTTACCTTTTTCTTTATCTTGTACAGCATTTGGAAGGATGAGAAACTATAACCTGAAGAGACACCTGGTTTTAGAAACTGCTGTGACCAAGAGATGCCTATTAAACTCACTACTCAATTTTAATAATATCACCAGGAGAGTCATATATATCATTCTCCTTGATACCATCTGCAAGGACATTTGGGCCAGTTTGATTTCTGTTTATAAAGTCATTTGTGTGTATCAACCTTAAGGTACTGGTAATGATCAGTAACATATCAGTCAAGTGTTGCTAAATCTGTCAGCCAATCATTTACCAAAATGTTATTATAAGGCACAGATTGCACACAATAGCTGCCACCCTTATATGATTGGAGGGTGCTATTATATGAGTTATGCAGGCCAATATTGGAATCCCAAATCTCTTGGTTCTAATGGAAGGAAGCATTCAAGCCAGGACTTTTGGAGGGGAGGGGAGAGGAGAGGAGGGACACTTTTTATGAAGTTGTGCAATAGGTGTAACAGCATAGCCTGCCTGATAGGGATCAACAAGATTTTCATGATTTTAGCACACTGAAATAATGAACTAAAATACGAAAGAGAAAAAAGGTCAGACAAGAATCATTTTACACTTTTTATTCACATCAAGTAATACTTCTAGTAGTTAAGAGTGAAGTCACAAAACCTGTGAAATAGATATTAGACTAATACATCTCAGTATACCGTAATTCCAGTTTTCTTTTGTGTCTGTTTGACTATTACACTTTAACTATTAGTTTTTATTTCACAGGTTTTGTAACCAGCCTATATGGGTAATATGTAAGAAAGTGTAAATTTTTGGTAAATTAAATTTTTTAAAAGAAGTTTGTTAGAATATTGTATTTGTAATACATTAAATTAGATAATTTATCACTACAGTGTAATTGGCTTGGTCTATTTTATTTACATGATTTAATGTTAAGATGATAAGCTGTCAGACTATTATACAACTACTTCCCTTGGTGGAGGAAGTAACTTGACAATCTTGTAGCATTCCAGGCTGCACACAGGAAGGTTATTCGTGGAACAGTTGTATTTTTTATCATTTGTACATCCTCGTGCTGTACACTTCTCTTTTGGTCTCGGCCGCCTATCAACAATAAAAATATCTCCTTTCATTTTTGTTTAAGATTCAGCAAAGTAGAGTGTTGGCACCCATGAAATTGTTATTAGTCTAATAGAGATTAGTACACACTTGCTTGGTTGCTTTTGTGTCTATTTGTTTATTAGACTTGAACTATTAGTGCCATCACTCTAGCTCTAGTAAACATCCTCATACTGAGATGTTCAGTAGCTGTAACTATCTTCATAATGATGTTAGAACCCCCCCCCCCCCACACACACACACATCCCAAATAAGGTATATAAAGAAAGCACTTCCCCCACCCCCTTAGAACACATTAATAACTACTTACATGTACATTAGATTCAGTCACACAGCAGGGGAGATACCTTACCTAACTGCAGTCTGTGTTTTGAATGGGAACTCTAAACCAGGTGGATATGACAGAGAATAACCATCTTTGCTGCTTACATATCTGATGTGTGGCTTTGCTGCTTTTTGTCGTCTTGCCTATGGTAGAACAAATGTTGGTGCATATGATAAATATTTATGATACACCGACTAGTGTCAATGATAAAAATCATATACCTTTTCCTCGTCTTTTTTAGCCTTGTTAGTCTCTCTTTCTAAAAGCTTTTTTACCGTTTGTGCCTGTTTCAAAAAAAAGTAAGGAAATCAGTTATAAAGAATAGTAGAACCAACAAAACCAAATGTTACAGCTAACCTTATTGTCTTCAATTTGTTTTTGCATCTGTTGCTTTCTTTTCTTGGCTCTTTGTTTCCTCTTTTTCTGAGCTTCTTCTGAATCTTCATCTTTTCTTCTTGTTTCTACATGCAAAATGAAAATTAAACCAATGAGGAATGTCTGTGAACGGAGTCCATGCAAGCTACACTTGCATTACCATGACAAACTTCTGAACTGTACTGTATTACAGATTGTGACATAAAAGTACAGTAAAAATTATGGTGAAAATAGAAATATTGTATGATTAAATGATGGCTGTCATTTTGTATGGAAATAATTATATCTTTCTGCATGAGAAATGATTTAATCCTTTTGGGAAAAAGGAATGTCCTTCACCAAAAACAGCATTTATCAAATAGTGCACATCCATAACTGTAACACACTGTCGATGACATATCTGTGTACATTATGTACCTGTCGGCAATTCCAGCAACTGATTCTCACCCTCAATCTCATGACCAAGCATTGCTCTCTACAGAATAATAAAATAAAAATGGATCTGGCATGATGCAAATATGGTGTCGTATGGAAATAATAGTGGAAATCAGCTCAAGGCATCACCCTTAGTCATCTATAGCACCATGAATCATCATGACATCTTTCTATGATGTATATTCTTATACATTATTATATGAATATTGTTGGAAGCAAAATTTTGGTCATTGCAGTCCATTACCTGTCTTGCCGTCATCATACTAATGTCCTTTTCCTGCTTCAGCCGGCCATAATCATCAAGTTCTCCATTTTCTAATGCATTCAGCCATTCCTCTTCTTCATTACTAAAAGTAACAAAAGATTGTGAAGTGTCATTCCTCTTTTAACCTCCCCACCCCTCCCCCCTCACCCCTACCCACAAGAATACACACTGTACACGTAATATCTGCATAGGGGAATTTACAAATATCGCTATTTGTTAGAGTAGATTTCACATGAGGGGAAACACTATAGTAATGACAAATTCATAGCAGTACCATACTTTGCTGTATCCATACCTACGCATGTGAAGACAATGGAAATCCATTTACAGTGTTACTGCACATCATGTGTGCTATCAGTCATTACCATGCACTTCTCACTGATACAAAATCTGCTCTAACAACATAAATGCTGTACAGAATGTAACAATGAATACATGTGAAAGTCATAGTTAAAGTAACTCATGACAATCCTATAAATTTTTCATCTCCACACCCAGTCAACCAAGCTTTCTATCTGAATCATAATCCCTATGCATACTCACTCTGATGCTTTTTCTTTCTTTCTTGAGTCTTCAATTTCACTTCCTTCTGCAATTTTAAACAGCAAATATTGTTTTTTAATTATTGCAAGAACTTTCCTAGTCCATTATATCATCTTTTTTACCTTGCAAAGAGAGTTGGTAGCTTTTGTCCGATTCTTCTGCTATTTCTTCCACTGTATTTTCAATCTCAATTTCCTCATCTTCACTCGTCACAACTGGTTCAGGGTCAGAAATAGGTACAATTGTAGGAACCCTTTAATAAGAACATCTCATTAGCATTGATCTAAGGTCTTCAATAATAAATAGCATGATTATCTTACTGTTTAGTGGTGAGTGTCTGTCCACCAAGTTTGATCTTAATTTTCAAAGATCTTTCTTCTGGTTCATGTTGATGGTCTTTTTCTTTACTTCTGTTCTTGTCTTTCTTTTTCTCTTTTCTGCTGCTATACTCTTCTAGTTCAGGTTCTTTTCTTTTCTTATGCTTCTTGTGTTTATGTTTGTGCTTCTTTCTAGGTGAAGAATCTGTGCAAATTTTAATAACAAAAGTTTATTAAGTCATATACAAGTAACACTACTAATGTATTTTTGTGGGCTACCTGTGTTATTCTTATATTCACACGGCATTGGCAATCCATAACATTAAGCATTTAATTAGGCATTACCGAAAGTATTAACCACAGTTGTACAAAATTTATAACATTTCTCATTCAGAGCATTGGATCTTAAGCGGTTACGGGAACTAAAAAGCGAATAATTAAGCTTAATCATAAAAATAAGACAAAGAAAGCTTTCCCTGACAAGATAATCCAAATGCGCGATACTTGAGCGGGAATTAAAACAGAGAAAACACTCGTAGACGTGGTACACTTACTTCTTCCCTCTTCACTAGTAGATTCCTTATCTTTTCGCTTGCCCATATCACTTGGTTTTAAGACAGTTTTAAGTCAGTGTTCGTCTTTTTTGACGTCGTTTCTGACTGTGAACATCGACCAACAACATCTAATATGGCGGACATGCCTCGTTATGATGTTTTAGTACCAGTCCTTTTCAGCTTTCAGGACTCAGTGGAAAAGATAGACAATGAAATGAAATGGGTTGGAAAAATCAAGGAAAAAGGAATCGATGACCACAATTAAGCTTGATGGTCTTTTGATTCAGTGTCTAGGATTAAAGCGAGAGCGTTAAGATTTTGCAGGCGAAAGCTCGTGAAGGGTTCAGGCCATGTGACATATGATTTGAGGACCGGCTTCTCGCGATAGAACTCTGTCTTGTCGTCCTGGTACTATAAAGACTCCGGCATGACCCATCTTTCTTTTGTTTCTCCAGTTTCTTTCTCTCTTTCTTCAGTCCTTCCTTCCTTCCTTCATTTCTTTCTTTCTATCTTCCTTCCTTCCTTCCTTCCTTCCTTTCTTTTTAATTGCCATTTCTTGGACAACCCTTCGGCGACTACTATTAGTTTTTCTTCTTTTTTAAGACGAATAGTTGAAACAAGTTGAATTACTTGGAGCTTTGCATGGGGAAGTCCAAAGGTTATGCGAAATTCCAAAGGTTGCTCAGAAAAACACGTGAAATATCAGATCCCCTTACAAGCGTCGACTTCCAGTTTCAACGCGTTAACTTATGGATCAGTTTGAAACTAGTTCAGTTGGAAAGAAATTAAGCGTCCTCTACTGATACTCCTGCAGGATCTTTAGTACATGTCAGTGCTTCCACCAAACTGAGTGAGGACTATCAACCTCTTCAGGTCAGTCGCGCGAATCGTCTTATTAGTGTACTAGTTGTGCTTATGTTTCGTACCGGTCTGTTACGACACCAAGCCTGCCAAAACTATTACTGTTGTTATTAAGGTAAAATTTTGTTTGATTTCCTATTGCGATAATCTATTAAAACAATGATACGCTCCAACTACGTGTGGCTTTATCTGCTTTATTCTTGGATCGGTAGAGTGCCTTATTGTCTTGAGCGATAATTTTCAAACTAATGCCCTCTATGTAACTTGAGCCTACATTTTTCCACTTTAATTTTTAAAAACTAAGGACCTTGCTGCTATTATTTCTCAATAAAACAAACCTTCAATATTAAGTGACTCATATTTATTTCTAAATCGTTAAGATAATGTACGTGATTAAACTAATTTTCCTGTACTTTGACCACTGCAAGCAGACTACTGACAGGTGTGAACCATGTGCAGTCACACAGGACAATTAGCAGACCAAAAGCATCATTTACCGACTAAGGCTGCATCATTATGTATGGCTGGGGGAGGGGGGGAGGGTTGCAGGTGAAATTCAGGGGGATCTGAAAATTTTCCTATCAGTTAATTGGTGTGATTTCAATTTCTTTGGACCTTCAGGGGGGATGCAAAGTTTTATTAAAGCCTACCCTCTGGGGGATACATGATTTTTTTCTTATTACAAGGGGGATCTTAAAATTTTCCTTGTATATAAAAATTTCACCTGCGCCCCCCCCCATCAGCCATACTCAATGTATGCAGCCTAATAAACACACAGTAATGGATGTCAAATGTATTATTATATTTCTATTGCTTTACTTTCTCTTTTATATATTCCATGAGTAGTCCCAAGTGATATCCCTTCTTCATTTATGTTACTTAAAATTATCTTAATTCACTCCTAAATTTTATAGACCTTAAGATATGAGTTGTCATAGGTGCAACACGTTTTGATTTACCTTGATGTTTCCATGTTGTTATTTCTTTATCTCTGTTTTCTTTCTTTCTTTTTTTTTTTTTTGCAAGGCTTAATCTCCTGCTGTTAAGATCATCTCTTAAAGCTCTTCTCCTCTCAGCGTTTAGAGATGACCCTAACAGCGGCTGCACAGGAAGACTAGGCTAGCCTCGATTATTAGAAAAATATATCTTACTAGCTCGCCTGCAGCCAGTCCTCGAACCTCTCCCACCCAGAAGAACGATGTAAACATGCATATAATTAGATAAAATTGCCTTTTTAAATGATCTTTATGCGTATCTCATTATTCTAATTCGTTCTTTTCTCGTCCAACTTGCATCATAGTAACTTTTTTTACTGCTGGCAAACCAGAATTCTTTCTATAATTACTTTAGTTCGTGTTCAAACATTTTTGGATTATTTGCACCGATAAACACATCACTAGCTATATACTTTAGCATACAAAAATATCAGTGTCAGTCTGACTGACTGGAATACCGTCATCTTCTGGGATGTTCTAGAATAATATCTTCTTCATCGTCTTCAGTATCATCAGAATAATCATTATTGAGTAAAGCCTTGGAATTGAATGAATTGATCGACACTGCATTATCATATTCACTTTGATATCCCCCCCGTCTTAAGGCAGTTCTTAATTTTCTCCGTCTATTAACCTTCCATAACCCACAACAGACTAATATAATCGTGATAAAAACAAGAACACAGATGCCTGCAACAATCATGACGGGCATTCCAAATGGAAACCGTTTACTGCTGACCATAAAGTCAACTTGTACTGCTGGCTCATTTGGAAGAACCTCTACATGTTTTGTAGTTTTGGCTTTTCCTGGTGCTGAGGCCGTCACCTCGTATTTTCCTGGAACTAACAGTCGCCAGTAATCGCCGTCCTCAGCGGATGTGACGTCATGTTGCCTACCTTTGATTGATATCACAGCATCTTTGATTGGGTTACCTTTCTCGTCTCGTACGAAACCGCGAATACCACGGTGAACCTGGGAACGAGAAAACGATGTTATTAAGAAATCAGCTTATGGCACAGAAGAGGAAAAAACTCGATAAACAATACAATTTACCTGTAAAGCAAATTGCATGAGCGCGTCTTTGTTTTCCTTCCAGAGATGTTCTAACTCACGAGCGTATGGAAACTTACAGCAAGCAACAAACACGGAGATTTCAAAGCAGTTGGTGTTATGATATCTATAGTCTTGCATTCCGCCACTGTAACTCTTGTAAGCAGCACCATTGGTTACTCCATTAATAAACTCATCTCTAACCTTAGGGCCTGGGCATGAAGGTTTCCCATGATGCATAGTGGGATGTGCGTTGGCATATGTGGTTGCTAGGTAACGGAATACGTCATCATCGGGAGGAAGGTTAGCAGAAGCAATGCCTTTAGGATGGGCGTAGTAAGGATAACTGGCGTGTAAGCTACCTCCGTGCAGACTGGCTGATAATACAAATGGATTCTCTTTCAGCCATCTCATAATCGCTTGTGTCTCTGGTTCTCGGGCCTTGTTTATTTGGTTGTAGATTCCTAGGGAAAAAAAGACTCATTTTAAAATCAATGTCCCACTAATCTGTCCTCTCTTAACATCTAATAAAAGAAAGTCAAATATTTTACCTGGGAAGTCAGAGTTCAAATCAACACCTTTGGCATTGTTTTTTCCCTTGCTTGAGTAGCAGTCACCTTCTTCAGCTAGAGTCTCACCGTCAGGATTCATGAGAGGCAAGAAATGTAGACGAGTGGTGTTTACTAGACGAGTTACCACATCATCTTTATCGTAACTCAGACACAAGTGCTCTATCAATAACAACAGCATTTCCTTCCCTACCACCTCGTTGCCATGGATACCTGCAATATAACTGAATTCGGGTTCTCCTGGTTCGTGTTTGCCTGGGTTATCGGTCAGTTCCATGACCCAAATACGGCGGATTTGTGACGTCATGCCAATACTATACACACGAGAGATTGTAGGGCACTTTTTGGACACGTCCTGCATCCATTTACCAATAGACTCACCCTTGTGGTGTTTGAATTTAGGTAATTTATGTAAGTTAAACATGACACTAGTCGTTTTCCCTGCCGTTATCTGCACGTCTTTGGTACTGCTCGAGTAACCCTCAGCATGAGCTGTAAGCCTGTATTTCCCAGGAGCAAGAATTTTGTAAAAGTTTGCCTTTGCCTTGTCAACATCTATTTTGACGGCAGAATTAGTTACAGTAATAGATGCATTGGTTATAGGTGTATGGTTGAATGTATGCACGGTGCCCGCCACAGCCTGATGAGATTTTTCAACGAATTCAAGTAACGGCAGACCGTTGGCCTTTAAAATGGCAGTAAAACTACTTCCCGGAGGATATTTACAGCAAGAAACGAAGAATGATAACTGCAGCATGTTGAGATTCAGATAAGCATAGTCCTGCATAGTATAGTGCAGTTCTTTCCATCTATCGCCATTAACGATCCCGTGAGCAAAATGATCTGAGGAAGCATTGCATCCATGACCCAAGTGCATTGTGGGATGACGCTTGGCGTAAGACGACGCAAAATCCTTGAATGCTGATTCGTCAGCTGTTGATGATTCTTTGACACGTTTATCCTCACTCGAATGGCCACTCAATGGGTATCTGAAACGATTTCGTGTTCAAAAGCTTTGTTAGACCAGATTAAAGATTCGAAAAATTACAGTAGAATATGAAAAGAAATCTAGGACAATGAATGAACCAATCACAGTGCAGAAGATTATTGGTCACTCATCCAATTGATATTGCTTGAACACACAACATGCTATATAGAACATAGAACTATTGTTGACTTACCTTGCAACAAGTTGTCCACCATTTATATCAGCTAGCAATGCAAACTTGTGTTTTTCCATCCATCTTTTTACAGCCGTTACTTCTTTCGGTTCTTCTGTGGCAGACTGCAGAAACTTTTAGAATAAGCACAAAAGAAAAACATCAGAAGATATTTCAAACAGGATTGTTATAAACTAAACCTATCCTTCAAATTATGGTATCTGATGACACCTTGAGAAAAATACCTTGCAAGCCAAAAGAGAAAAGCTCTCACTAGACTTTATGCGTATGACTTTTGTTTTAGTACTTACAGATGTTATTTTATCAGGTAGACTTCGTTTTTCTTTTACTTTCGTGTCATAATAAAAAGTTCTTGACAAATCATCCTGTGGATGAATCTTGCCTTCACAGTCTCCCTCCTTTGCCATCTCATTTCCATCCACATCAACTGAAGGAATGATATGAATATCTGTACTCTCTAATAGCCTAACCACTCTTGCATCTTTATTCCTGTATCCTTCACACAAATACTCAGTAAACGTTAACAAAAGCTCACGTCCTACCACATCGCTTCCCTGCAGGCTTCCTACCAAGCCAACACTCGGTTTATACTTGTTGTCATGGTGATGTGATTTGATTGACAACTCCATTGACCAGATTTTCTTCCCTTTCAGACTGTTACCAACAGCTGAGAGTGAAGTCACATTTGGACATCGCTGGACATATTGTGTTAGAAGATCTGTCATTTGTGCGTAGTTATGGTAAGTATAAGGTCTTTCTGTTGGTGGTGGAGCTGAAAGATTGAAAAATATAATGATTAAAGTTTGTCTGTTGGGTTCATACCACATAATTACCTTTACCTTTGCTAGTGGAAGGAAGAGGTGTGGTGAGTGTCATTTCCATGGTAACAGGTAGACCTTCAGCAACTAGTGGTAATTGTGTTGTCATGGGATGCACAGTTGTGCTCACTGCTGGTGTCATTCTTAGCTCTCCAACCTTCATCAACACAAAGTCCAAAGGAGTTGCCAGTCCTCTTTTGATCGTTACAGTCTTAGTTTCTGGCTGATAGCCTTTTGCAGAAGCAGTAATCACATAGATACCTGGAGTAAGTAGTCTCCAATAATCACCATCACGAGCTGTTGTTATGGGGTGAGTTATACCTGATACTGTTATCACAGCACCATATATTCCCATATTCCCACTGTTAGTTACAAAGCCTTTAACACCAATATGAACCTGTGACATGAAGGTAAGCAGTGATACCTTATTATCATTCCAGAATGATTTCAGTTGTGTTTGATATGGATACTTTACACAGCTCATCTCAACTGTTATCTCAAAGCAGTTGGTATGGAGATAGTTATAATCTTGCATTCCACCAATGACATTGTACCATTTAGCACCATTTGTTATGCCATCTTTAAATACTTCATTGGGTTCATCTGAACATGGTGGTTTTCCATTGGCCATTGTTGGATGAGCTTTTGAGTACACCATAGCCAAATATTGAAATACCTTGTCATCAGGACTTTTACTGTACTCTTCTCTACGTGATGAGGAGTCATCAAAAGGATAGTTAGCTACTAAAGATCCTCCATGCAAATTAGCCGACAATACAAATGGATACTCTGTCAGCCATTTCATTACAGCCTTGGTCTCTGGTTCACGCTTGACAATCATGTCAAAAAGTGCATCAGGAAAGTTTCTGTTGAGATCAACATGATGAGCATTTTCTCTTCCTTTACTAGAATCCCTGTCTCCTTCAACAGATACTTCATGCCCATCAGGATTCATTGATGGCAAAATATGAATACGTGTGTAATCTATAACGGCAGTTATGGCACTGATCTTGCGATAGTTTTCACACAAACTCTGGGCTAAAAGCAGAAGAACTTCTCGTCCAATAACCTCATTGCCATGCATGTTACCAACATATTTAAATTCAGGTTCCCCTGCTTCATGAATTCCTGGATTATCTGTGATCTCTAGGACCCACAAATCTCTTCCTTGTACAGATTTACCAATAGAATACAGTCTAGTAATATTAGGATATAACCGAGCTATTGCCTTCAATAAAACAGTCATTTCTTTATGATTATGGTGTTTGAATATCCTTGGCTCAATCCAGTCTTTAATAATTTGTCTAAACTCTTCTGCGGTAGTAGGGATGAATGAAAATGGAACCTGCGGAGAGGAAGAAATATTCAGTTGAATTTGCCGTCTGACCAGATTAGTAGTCTTTCCAACTGGTGATATGATATCACTCAACCATTGAGGAAATTTTGTTGTTTTTGGTAAATCCATTAAAGGCACATTGGTCTCTTGTAACTCAAAATTAATCTCAGTTGCTGGCCCATTATTAACAATGACAGACTTGGTAACACTTATATACCCAGGTGCCGCTACAACTACTGTGTAATTGCCAGGTGTCAATAATCTCCAGTAATCCCCATGCTTAAATGTAGTAATATTATGAGCAAGACCAACTACATGGATAATGGCTCTTTCTATTCCTTGTTTGTTTTTGTTTCTCACAAATCCTTTTATCCCTTTATGAACTTCTTCAATGTACACCAGTAGTGCTTTCTTATTTTTTCTCCATTCTTTCAGCAGGTTTTTAGCACTGGGATACTTGCAGCAAGAGAGTTCTAGTGTGATCTCAAAGCAATTACTGATTAAATAATTGACATCTTGCATGCCACCTGGGACATTGTACCAGTAGGCTCCATTAGTAATACCATTACGAAAATGATCATTCTGGCTATCACAGTCAGGATCTCCTTTACTCATTGTGAGATGATTTTTAGAATAAGTGAGAGCTAAATGCCTGAATACTTTGTCATCAGGAGATTTACTGTATTGATGTGCTGGGATGCCTTGACTGTTACTGTCGTATGGATAGCTAGCAACTACAGACCCTCCATGGAGGTTTGCTGATAATACAAAAGGATTTTCATATATCCATTTAATAAGAGCCTTGGTCTCTGGCTGTGCCTTGCTTGCCTTGTAAGTATTCCAGCTATTAAACTGATCAGGAAAATCCCGATTTAAGTCTACGTTTTTTAGATTGCCACGTCCTGTTACACCTCTACATTGTCCTTCAATTGAAACTTCAAATCCGTCTGGATTCATTGATGGTAATATAAAGACATTCGTATTATTGATAAGTCTTGTGATTCGTTCATGGCTCGGTACACCGTAATGTTCAAGAAGATATTGAATCAAATTGATCAAGACTTGTCGACCGATAGCTTCATTTCCATGCATGTTGCCCACATATTTAAACATTGGTTCACCAGGCTCAGTAATATCTGGATGATCTGTGATCTGCATCGCCCATAAGTCACGATTCTGCAATGACTTACCCACACTTCGTAATCTGGCGATATTTTTATATTTTTGTGAAAATGTCTTTAAAAAAATAGTAAGTTCATCGTAATGAACATAATGTGGATTCTGAAAGACTCTCTGCTCCCAAATGATATCTTTGCTATCGGTTTTACCGCTTATTTGTGGCGTAAAGATAACGGAAAAAGCGAAAAATAACAGCAGCAGTTTTACCTTCGCCATCTTGGCTCTCTTGGCATAAACCTGCTCGTATTTAGCCTATTGGCTATTGTTAACTGACCAATCACCAGCCTCGTTATAACAAGTATTGACAGGAATATTTAGCAGCCGCTTCACGCCCTTCAGCCAATCACATTGTAATACGATCATTTCCGAAAAGAATTAAAGTATTTCTAGTGTTAATGCTTTTATAAGTAAATTAAATAATTATCCCGCGTAGGTTTGACCGAAGATATAATTTATGTCCTGCCGTAAGACGATACTTTACACAGCTCATGTAAGAGACGTCAAACTTTACAAGATAGAAGCTTAATGAAAATGATACCTCAAACCAAGAGAGCATAAATAAGAGAGGGAAACTTCTTACTATCGCGCGCGCCATGTGAATTCCCGGTTGGGCTATTTTTAGTAACTGGATGCAGTTAACTTTCGCCTTATCCTACTCCCCTGCGTCAAAAATTGATCGTGAGCTAGCCGTCAATACAACGTAATAACGGCAAGTGATTGGCTCTCGA
>JAAAQI020028234.1:7320-19016 GCA_011800005.2 Stichodactyla mertensii | reverse complement strand
GAGGTTCCGTTCCGTGCACAGTAACTAACTAATTCCAACTTGATACAGGGGCGTAGGCAGGGAAGAGGGGAGGGGGAGGGGGAAGGGACCCCCCCCCCCCCCCCCCCCCCCATCGGTGTCAAACTATGGGAGAAGCAAAATTCCCAGAACACCGGGAGAACGATTGTACCTGATAGGCTGATCTTGCATCACTGTTTCAGTGTTTCAGCTAAAAAAATTCAGGAAGTGACAAAGCTTTTGTCCTTTCTTACGTAAGAGAAAAGCGCAGTATGGGATTGTATAGGCATGCACCGGAAATGGGATTTATTAGAACTGAGAACTGGCATTGGAAAAGAGAATACCTAAAGAGGAATCTCTTCACAATTAGCGAATGGGAATAGGATCATGCCGAAGAAATGGACCAAATCCACTTGGGCGTATTTATTTCCCATTTCAGACTACGTGTCATTCCCTTGGGTATTGTTTCTTTGTTTCTCGGTAGTGCTTGAGAAGATACGTTAATTGAATGAGCTTCAAAAAAAAAACTTTAATAGACCTCTTTACCTTCGTTGTTTGTTTCCCCATTTCAGACCACGTGATGTCACTCTTGGGAATTAATTCTTTTTTATGTTGATAGGTTAACATTTTCATAATAAAAGAACAATTCCCAAGAGAATGTCACGTGATCTGAAATGGGCAATTTGCATACGAAGGTAAAGAGGTCTATTGAATGAGCTTCAAAAAAAAACCCAGTATTTGCAAGGGATTTACACGTGGTCTGAAATGGGAAATCATTACACCCAAGTGGATTTGGTCTATTGAAATAAAAATGAAAATTTATTTAAAAAAAGATCGTTCCGATATTTAGGAAATGTTTTTTTTTCCAGAACATTTTCAAATCCAATTTCCTACGCCTGCAGTTTCGTCCTCCACACTTGATCTCTTCCATAATGGCAGCAGCTCATTAGCATAATGCTTGGTCTTCCATTCGAGAGAAGATGTTTATCCAAGTAAAATTTGAAAATTTGAGGAAACAAGTTGAAATCCTTAAGGAATTACAAGCCCTTTAAGCTGTGAAATTATCTAATTTTGATCCACATTTAAATTTTGATGCTATGCCATTCAAGCTTTCCAAAATTGCTGATTTTTAAGAGTTCTTTCAGATGGCATTAGTTATTTTAATGAAGAAGAACCTTATTTACCAACATTAGAAGTCTGCTATTATGAAAAATGTCTGTGTGACTTACTGATGGCTGTCCATTTCAAATTTCATTCACAGCTGCCGGTTTCACAGGCTACAAGACCGACAATATGGAGAAAAATGCTGCTCCAGCATTCTCTAAGGGACAGAATTTCTTCACCGTGTTTGGAGTGTTCTTTCCAAGCGCGACAGGTGTTCTATCTGGAATCAACATGAGTGGAGATTTGAAGGATCCTTCCTCAAACATCCCAGCAGGGTCACTTGCTGCCTTAGGATTTAGGTGAGACATTTTATCTCGTTTTTCTCTCGATTCCCGCACTCTTGTTACTTACGTCCGCTAGGGTCCCAGTGGAGAGGGGGGATTGAGGCTAATAGCTTAGCTATACTGGAAAAAAACCATCAATTTCTGATCATGGAAATGTTGGAAATAAGTTGGATGTCCCAACTTCCAACCTTTTGGACACTTCCTTGGTATGGAAGTCATTCTCATGGTATGGCAATGTATTGGAAGAACGATTTCCAGCATACCTTGGAAATGACGCGAGAAAGATGACACGTGCGTTTTCGAGAATTTTCATGATGTGGAAGTGACGGCTTCCATGATATTCCAGGATTTCTCAACTTCCATGATATGGAGATGTGTTGGAAGTCGAAATCCAACATATTTCCGTAATATGCATCGCGCACGATTTTGTCCAGTGCTACTAGCTTTGTGGCCCTGTTCTACCAAAGAAGCCAAAGAAAACTGATAGCAATTTGTGGATCTTACGTTAACTTCCCGCTAGTAACTGAATAAATTTAAAGGTTTGTCGCGCACATTTTTTTGCGCATTTCTTATAACATGAATAAGGTTTGAGTTTTCATGGTTTTTCGATCCTCCAGAGCTTGTAATAAATGTCTTAATGTTCTTTTTAGTGGCATGCTGTATATTGTTTTTGCTGTACTTCTTGGTGCGGTGTGTACAAGAGAGGCGTTGCTTACTGATTACATGATTGCATCGAAGGTAGGCGATTAGTTCCTGCGTGATGGTGATGATGTTGATAGTAACGATGGTGATGGTGATGATGCGTTATGATGATGGTGGTGATGAAAATTAAAGATGGTGATGGCCGTGAAAATGATGATGCCTGTTGACGACGATGATGCGTTATGATGGTGACTATGTTTGGACGTGGTGGTGGTGACGATGATAATGGTAGTGGCAATTATTGCGCAATTATCACAACATAAATAGATTGTTTTATGCATTAGTGAACAACACCATCTTGTTCTTCATTTTAAATAAATCACTGCTTTTTGCCCGCCGAATATGTAGCTAATTCAATTAACGTTGTCGCTGAAAAAAGCTTTAAGAGCGGAATCATGAAATTTTTTTTCGCCGTGACATTATTACAATAAGAAATTCACTGTATGCTTGCAAATTCTAAAACTTGGACACATATTCCTTAATTTCTTAGAGAGCCTACAGCAAAGTTTGTTAGTAAACAAAAGATAGTTGAAAGGCTTCAGCCTTTAGGCTTTTTTCAGCGACAACGTTAATTGAAATAGCTATAATTGCTATCTGTTCCAAACTATGACCATTCTCAACTCATACACATTCATTGTCTTCAACAGGTGGCTCTAGTAGGTGTGCTGTTTCTATTTGGCTTGTATGTCTCATCGTTATCGTCCTGTCTTGGTGCACAGTATGGAGCCCCCAGGGTGTTACAGGTCATTGGACAAGAAAATGTCATTCCTATCTTAAAGACACTTGGAAAAGAAGTAAGTCATGCAAAAACGTTAAGATTATAAATCCATGTTAATAAATTTCGAGAGCAGAGAAAGCTTGGAGTAGTTTTTACTGGCGGTATATTTAAACACACTGAAATTTATTTGCAAGCCAGGAATTTCTTTTTTATTGGGATGGTTAGCGGCTGCTTACCTTCTCGAATGCATATAAAGGCTCGGACACAGGATGCGACTATGCCTGCGATGTTGCTTGCAAGGGGGAAACCGTGTGTCCACCCATAAAAGTAGAATTCGTTTCTCCTTTTGCGACGTCGCGCGCAACAGTTGCGCGGCTGAAAACACGGTTCGATTTCCCTGTTTCAAGAAGCAACGTCGCAGGCAACGTCGCATCATGTGTCCGAGCCTTAAAAGTTGTTACAAAAACGCCTAATGGTTGAATATCAAGGAAAACGTGAACGAATTTACATGTCTGGATAGGACTAGATGGACCAAGATTTTGATATGGTTATGTGGTCGGAAATTAATTTTTCCGAATTTATTTCCAAGGGTCTTTCGCCCGGAATAACCTCCTTTAAGCACTATAACTTTCCATTATTTCTAGTCCAAGATTTTGATATGATATGCGCAGTTCACTTTGCTTTGATATAAACTGTTAGATTTTGTTGATAATAATATGAATGTTTGTTGAAACAATTGTCTTACTTTATCTAGCGAGGACCAAACAAGGAGCCCTACATTGCCGCCATCTTTGTTGCTGTGATCGCCATGCTATTTATTTTGGTTGGTAATTTGAACGCTCTTGCACCAATCGTCACCATGCCTTTCCTCGTCACCTACGCAGCAGTCGACTACGCGTACTTCAAACTCGCAATGAGCTACGATATACAACAGCAACGAAAGCTTCTGGACGCGACGCGCCGCCAGGAGAGACACCCTGCTACCAAGCTACGTGATGACGAGAAATTTGCCAAACCAAATTATGGAACTGGATCAGAAGACTCAGGAAACAACGGACTGACGCAGGAGCGCACTGAAAAAGACGATTCTATGGAGCGAGAAAATGCGGATAAAGATAAACAGGACGGAGAAGCGCCTGTTGAAGAGAAGAAGGAAATGAAAGTAGATTTGGGTTTGAGTAAGGATGGGTCTGACAGCGAGGGTGTGCTAAGGCCTACAAACTATGATGACAGCGATACTACGTCGTTGTTAGGAAAGGAAGATAAGGAGGAGAAAGATAAGCCTAGTAAAGTTTCTTCAAAAGAAAGAGGTATGAGTTTCATAAGTGATTGCTCAGTTCTTTTTGTGAGCATGCGCGAAGGTGTTCAGCAGCCTGTTGCCAAATGAAGGTGTTCAGCAGCTTAGTTAACAAATATAAGATACTGCTCGGTTTTACACAACAGCTGTCAACTTCTCCCAAACTTCCCTCGTGTGATATTAGACCGATATCACAGGGAAGAAAAACATTTTATATTTTTTTTGTAAAATAAAGAGAAGCAAGCCGTGTGATATTGGTCTCATGTAAACATAGCAGCTAGCCAATCAGAACGCGTGTTAGAAATTTGTTATTTTACAACATCACATTAAACCTTTTTGCGTTTACCACTATTTTCGAAATTCATGCGTCATAAAACAATAGATGGCGACAAAGTTTGTGCGGAATGTGAGTTTCTTTTGTTGAAGCAATAAAACTTAAAACCGTATCAATCTATTATTGATTGATAGACAAAGGAAAGATTCACATGCCTCACGAATTTCGAAAATAGTGGTAAAGCAAAGAGGTCTATAGACACTTGCATATGAAGTTAAATGCAATAGAGTGTTATCACTCCTTGTCACGTGGAACGAAAGACAAAAGACATGGCATCCATGTTGGTGTTCCAAACAAAAGGACCTGATTAGACATCCTTTGTTTAAGGAACACCGACATGACCGCTATGACGGCACGTGAAAACGCTTTATAGCCGAATTATTTATAATTCAATTGTTTTTTACCTTCTAGAATTGAAAAAGGCTTATAGCGAAGAACATCAATTAGAATGGGAAATTGTTAAACAGCCATCGTCGTACTACTCTGATCTATGTAATAGATGGGTTTCTCTTACTGGGGTAAGCTATGTTACAGGACGGTAGATCAATAGAGCAGATTTCGTATGACTGTGAAAAAGTCGCGGCACGAACACGACGCGGACACGGTCAAGGCGCGGCAAGGAACTTTGGAGTTCTAGAAAACATCACGGTCGCGGCAAGGCACGCTTACGGCAAGGACCGTGCCACGACTTTTTCACAGTCATACGAAATCTGCTCTATCTGCTAAGTACGCCAGGGCTGGTTGCCATGGCTGTGCTGATGTCATATCCCCTTCCAGAATTCTGATTGGGTTAGCAGTGATATAGTTATGATTGTCCGAGTGGAATTTTCTGCTATCATTTCACATTCATACGAAATCTGCTCTATAATTGGACAAAGAAACGTCACTGACACGTGATTAACCTTATTATTTTTCACCCGAGAGATTTCGGCCAAAACACGCATTCTTATCAATCACTCTTCATTCTTTTTTATCTTCAGGCTTTTATTAGTATATTAATTATGTTTCTGATCCACTGGGGATACGCCTTGGCCAACATCTCATTAACTCTTATTGTGTATGTTTACATCGGTCAAGCCAACCCAAGTTTATCTAAAGGTAAATACATATCTAGCTGCATGTTTGAATAAACAGACTACACACTTACATAACTATCTCCACTACCACAAAAACAAGCAAGAAAGCACGCAAGCAAGCAAGCGATAAACCAACCAGTTGAAACAAACAAACAAACAAACAACAAGTAGAAAAGGAAAGAAAAGAAAAGAAAAGAAAAACAATATAAAGAAAAAAACATCAGACAATAAAAAGCTAAGCGCAATGTGTCGCGCAATATCTTCGCATTGCCAGTTGCTGACAAAATGTTGGACATACAAACTACGCGCGCAACAATTTTTGTTTGTTTGTTTGCTTGTTTTGCGAACGATAAAGACGGCTCTCCTTCACGTACATGGAAGAGCGGATCCAGGAAAGGGATGAAGAGGGGCGCAAAATCGTTCGAAGAATTCTCTTAAAAAGTACGAAACGAAAAAAATATCCGTACATATAAGGGCTCATACCTCGGACTCCTAATTAATTCCAAAATAAGGATTTATAAAGATTTCAAGATAAAGCGTTAGGCCTGAAGTAAGGTTCTTTACTGATGACCATTCACTGGACGAAAATATCCTGGATCCCCCTGTAATACGAACGGAAATTCAACTTGTAACACCTATTACCGCACCCTTACGTAAAGGAACCAATAATGTTATATTATATTGATTGTGATTGCAATATGGTCATTCCCAATTTAGACATTCAATAATATTATGTTACTTTGTGCACAGGAATTGCGTCTGATTTCAATTTTCTTCGGTGGACACAGTCATTATGGGATAGATTAACAAGGTACACGCTGATTATCAATGCATCTTCCCGAAGTTACCCATAATTCTCCTTGATTTAGCGCATGTAAGCGAGATCAGGGTCTGGTTAGGGGACTGAGTATTTGAAGGAGAATTTGGAAATTGAACGGAAGTTAACCAGCGTTTTTTTATATGTGGATTCAAATGCAAAAGGAGGATGTAATTGGCTTTACCAATTAGAATATCTGAATAAGCAAACTTTTCCTATTCTTGTTTAGATAGTCACACAGTAAACGAAATTTTCTCAAAATTATGATCAGTTTTCAATGTTTCTTTCTGCTGACCTCGCTGGCGCGCGGAAATCCTAAATCATTAATCAAACAAATTATTTCCCAATTTTTCTCTTGCTTGTTACCGTGCGATATGGTAATTCTCACCGTATTCACTTAAAGTTAATAGAATAGTTTAGGTATTTAAGAAATGAATATGAAGAAATTCTTATTGCTCCACAGTTCCTTTTGGTCGTGCAACCGCCAATCACCGATCACCATTCGCCGTTCACCCCGTCAACCTTTTTTGAAATGGCGGCCCGCTATACACCTTGAACATCCAGCTTACTGTGAAGTAACCGTATAGCATTAATAACTAAATTGATTTTTTCTTGACAGGAAAAAGCCAGTCAAACAGCAAATAATCGTAACACAGCCGTCTGGTATTCCGTACGGCGTATCCACGTACCAACTGACTGAAGACAATGCAGACTTTGCTTATCGTGACCGCGTTCATCAGTCCTCAGTCATTACGTCACTGGCCCCATAACGAAACTGGGGCATACCCTAGGATGAGTTTGTAATTTATTTTAATTAAAAAGCGCGTACTTTAAGTTGCTGGAACATGTATTATTTATCAGCTAAAGTATTCATATTGCTTTACATTATGTCTGATATTTTGAAATGAAAGAAAGAAGGTATGAAATCTCACTCAATTCACCAAAAAGAATCCAACCTCAAATATTTATTTGAATGAAATTCCTCAGAGGTTTATCTGACTTGTGTTGTAAATTTAAGTCATTAACTTAAAACCTAAGACTGAAATCTTCGAGGTCTAGGCAATATCACCTATCTAATTTCTTTGAACGAAGAGATGTATGTGAGCGGGAATTAGATTTTAAAACGAAGGAAGTGATCTATTCTAGTTAATTAATTTATTATTAGTATGGCCCTCAAAGAAAGTTTTAATTTTCAATCTATAAATGAGATAAACACTCAAGTAGCTGTCAATCCTCAGGTTTAGCAACCTAGCTATAAAAAACTAGTCATTAAGCTAAAGTGTTTTATCTGGAGAAGGAGTGTACAGTCAAATTTGTCATAAAGATATTAGTAAAATTGTGAAGCTTCGTAAAGATTATCCAAAATCCAGGGAAGAGATGAGTTTTAAACCTTAGAATTTTTCAAAGAAATGTAAAATTTGAGATGTTTGAAAAACTACATCTTCGACAGTATAGTTTACGTACAATCTCCACGAAACTTCGCAGTGTTACTAAACTCTGTATGACAAATGTGACAGTAAACCCCTTTTCAAGTAAAACAAATTTCTCGCAAGCGTGGCGTCACATGCAAAACCTCAGTAGGTGTGTATATATATATCATAGTATGTACAAGTACAGGGTTATTTATTGGATAAGCCACTTATGGTTTTGGTGGAGAATCAAATTTTATTTGTAAAAGATTTTATAATTTTGTTTGAAAATTGATTTTTCGGGCCCATTTTTCTGGTAAAGAACATTTGAGCGAAAACCAAAAGCCCAGTATATAATCATATGCGACTGTGAAACCCGACTTTTTACACAATGACAAGTTCATATGAGATCACTAGAGTCACGTGACAGGCGACTAACACCCGTGCACAACACGAACACCGTACCATAAAGAGCGGTTTTCGTCTGACTGTGGAAAAACAAAAAACAATGCAATGCAATAGTACGGACGTGACGTGCCGTGACCGTGATGGTACCGTTTCAA
This sequence comes from Stichodactyla mertensii, assembly GCA_011800005.2. Taxonomy (NCBI): domain Eukaryota; kingdom Metazoa; phylum Cnidaria; class Anthozoa; order Actiniaria; family Stichodactylidae; genus Stichodactyla; species Stichodactyla mertensii. The sequence goes on along the minus strand of JAAAQI020028234.1, from coordinate 10,655 downwards.
AGCATTTTGATTAGAAAAGGATTGATTTCGCGCACTGGTTCAGCGGATCTTGCCAATTTCGTGCCGTGACGTTTCAGTGATACAAAAACTCTGTGACCAAACCACGTCGGAAACGTCAAATAACTCGCGACTTGCACTGGTACCACGTGAATGTCATACATTACACGACGTGGTCACGATTACTGCACGACTTACACACGTCTATCACACGATCGACTACCGCAAGTCAAACATTTCGCGATTCACACCTAATATTATTAAGTTTTTCAATCAAGTTAGAGTGATGTCACTTTACCCGTGAAACAGAAACTAATGGTTAAAGTCTACTAGACACAGACACAGAAGAAAACAATGGAATTAGTGTCTACCAATCTCTATTAGACTAATAACTATTTTGCGGGTTAAGTGACATCACTCTACCCTGTATTTTTCTAATTTTTGATTTTTTTAAAAAAGATGCCAAAGAGGGGTGGGTTAAGGGTAAAGATAAACTTATGCAATCTTCATATTTAAATAGTAGAATTCTACATTACTGTTATAAGTTGTTTATTTTCAGAATTGATTAGTTTCAAACGTAAAAGAAAAAGGTTTTAATTGAATTAATATATTTTTGAAATTTAGGTTTGCTTTGAAAAATGTGTGGGAAAAGTAAACGTTAAAATAAAACCATAAAACTTGACTTTGTTTGTTTGTTTGTTTATCATCTGATACTTTAATTTTATAATTTACACTGAAAATATTTCTGAAATCTGGAGAAAACCCAAGATATTGACTTAAACATTTGACCATGCACTTAACATAAGAGATGTGAATTTGATAATAGACCTCCTGGGCTTGGGCGTAATGTATTCCCATTTTAGACCACGTCATTCCTTTGAGTATACGATTCTTTGTTTGACGCTCATCCATATTAATGTATCTTCTCGAGCACTTTCGAGAAAAAAGATAAAACCCAAGGGAATGACAGGTGATCTGAAATGGGAAAACATTTCGCCCAAGCCGAGGAGGTCTGTTGTTGAATTGTCCCATGGAAAAGGAAAAACTTGTTTTCAGGCAAAGTGCCCCAAAAATGTGATGCAGGATGAGTCAAAATAAAATGCTTTATGGGTCGTGAGAAAGATAGAACTACAGCAGCATCTTCACAAAATGTGTAACAATTGAGCAAAAAATACCAAATTTCTCCATGAGAAAATAAGAAAAATGAACAAGTGAGAATATGAAACACTTTAATTTTATACTATAATTTAACACGTCAATTCCCACTATAAATTTAAACATCTTAAATCCCAACTACTTGAAAAATGCCATTGACTCAATATTTACAGTAGCTTTTGTCTCTTAATACTTATGAAACAAAATTTCAACATCTTTTGACTCAGCCCAGCCCCTCTGCAGAAAATCATGAGTAGCTAACAACTGGCATAAACACAACTGGCTACTGTGAAGAATACATTGTGTGCTGGTTGTAATACGAGTGCTGATGATCCCTGTCAATTGCCAGGTCATCCAAGTCACTCAACCCTATGATCACTAACGATCACTGAGCAACGCAACCATCATTTGCATATGATCGCTGAATCACTGAGAAGTGTTCACATTTGATCGCTGTTCAAATTTTGAAGGATCCAGTGATGGATAGTGATCATATGAGAACCAGCCTTTAAGTGGGTGATCAGCCAAGCAATCACTTGCTGTACAGTGTGCATTGTTCACACTAGCCAACAAAAACAAACATACAATACATCTAGTGCCAAGTTGCCTGGACTTCAAAAGCTGCCCCACCCTCCCCTCCCCTCTGTGTTCATTTATAAGGGTCTTCAAGCATCTTTTCTATCAGCCACTGGCTCTTTGAGCATGCAGAAAAAGAAGAGCAATAGAGAATTCAATGTACAAAATTAATATAAACAACCTGAAAAGGCCCTGAAAAAAGTAAATTAACTACAAAAAAGCATCTAATTCACAATCTTTGTGTATTCCTCAGGGTGCACACATTAATCATCCTTTTCAAGGATGATTAATGCAAATTCAAGGACATTTTCTTAAAAATCAAGGACTTTTCAATGGCAAATTACAAAAAAGGTCAAATTCAAGGAGTTTTCAAGGACCTGTGTGCACCCTGATTCCTGAAACCAATCCTTACCCTCTCCCCACAGTTGAAGATTTTTCACTGTTACCCCAAAGGGGAGTGATAAGCAACTGGTAATTGTATTCACATGCAATGACATTCATCCCCTTCCCCACCCCCTTGAGAACAAAATAAGAGAGAGAGAGAGAGAGAGAGAGAGAGAGAGAGAGAAGATACCAAATAATTGGTTTCCCAACATTATAAATCAAATAAATAAAGCTTGTTTTTAAACTAAGATCTCATGCATGCAACATGTTATAAATAATTACAAGAATTCTTTAAAGCAAGGCATAACATTATTATATAATTCTACAATGCCATTTAACATCAATAAATAATATTATTCTAATAGACTTAACTTGCTTTAAATTAGATTGTAAAGTACCAAAACTAGTCAGACTCTCAAACATTATGTTCCTATCTAACTATCAAATGCCTAGACTTTGATAGCTCTAGCCAAATACTGAGATACTGAGAAAATGGAAAGCTAGAAGTAGAAAAACAGTGATTTAAACTGATCAAGTAGAAGAAAAATTCTGTAAACAAGGTTTCTATGAACCCTAGTATTAATAACCCTTTGTGCCCAAAAGATAATATTCTAATGCACTGACTTTAAAATTAGTAATGTTCAAAAAGGAATCAGAATTGGAGGTTTCATACATGTAAATGTTGTTAATGGATTGACAACATTCAATTGGCCTGTTTTCTTGGCAATAACAGACTACTTCTTCATTAGGTGACCTCTGATTTATGGATTATTAAGATAAGAAATACTCAAAAGCAGCCCTGTCCCAAGTACAGTAAATAGGTAATTGTGTAGAATTACACCCCCATTGACAATGGTTTGTTGACTGACAGGTCAATAGGGGGGCACTATTCTACAAAATTACCCAGTTAATACTATAAACACGTTTTAGTGCAACAGAAGAAAATATTTATGGAAGATGTCAGTTTTTGAAGTAGAACTGTAATAAACATACTGACAGAAACGACTCTCCTAAGAGTGATTTTGAGGAAGTTTTAGTACAACAGGAAAAAATCTAAATGGAAGATGTCAGTTTTTGAAGTGGAACTGTAATAAACATACTGACAGAAATGACTCTCCTAAGAGTGATTTTGAGGAAGTTTTAGTGCAACAGGAAAAAATCTAAATGGAAGATGTCAGTTTTTGAAGTGGAACTGTAATAAACATACTGACAGAAATGACTCT
>JAAAQI020028123.1:0-19022 GCA_011800005.2 Stichodactyla mertensii | reverse complement strand
ACCAGGTCAAATCTTCGATTTTGGGGATTTTGGAGTTGGTGTGAAATCCATGATTTTGACCAGGCGTTCCTCGACCATTCCCATCTTTCAATCCAATGAAAATGCATTGACGTCTTGTATTTTTTATCTTTTCTATAAAATACAAGCAGACAAAAGCCAGTTCTACCTTCTTACAGATTTTAAAAAAAAATTTTTTTTTTTATTTTGGGTGGGTCATAGCCCATTTTTGAAATAAATGTTGGGTTATTGTCGCACCTTTTATGCTGAAGTTATGAGTTATAACACATTCAAACAGCTCATTTTCGGTCATTTTGGCGTACATAGACTTTCACCTATGGTTTTGATCAATTTTGGGCTATTTCACAAAAATATAAATTATTTATGGTCTAATAAAAATGGATCTTTGTGAATTATTGATTTTCAAAAAGTATGGGATGTAAGCCTTATATATCACCTTGCCCTTAGCTGTCTGGTCCTCAATGCTCCATGCATTGTGATTGCCACATTCCTTCTGATGGACTGCACTTACATTGCACATCATCTCTCACCCCTGGATGACCGCCCCTATATTGCACATCAGCCCTGGATGACCGCCCCTATACTGCACATCATCCATAGCTGGATGACCCTACATTGCACATCACCCATGGATAACCACTCATATATATTACATTGATTCTCACTGACTGCCCCTGTACGCCACAACCCCAAGAAGTGTGTTTGCTTAATTGCGCATTTGAAAACTTTAAGTTGATATTTGCGCAATATAAATGAATAAAGTTAAAGTTAAATTTGAAAAGTCGGGTGATTTTATTGCTTCTTGAATTATAATTAGTCTGGCAAAAGCTATAAAATATTTTGAAAAATACATGTATACCAATTATTTTCTCTTAAATATTTTTGTACGACATCGAAAGTAAATACTTCATATTTCTACATCAAAATATTACCTATTTCAACTCTATCTATCTATCAGTATATATATATATATAAACTATTAGCCAAACATTTCGTTTAATCAAAATTAAAGCAGGAATGTTAACTTATAAGTACCACATATGGAGTGTAGGGCTAAACTATGGGAAAACATCCAAATTTCTCTTAGAATTCAGTCCCTTCAGTCGGAGCATGTCTAGCTCGCCTTCTCAAAATCGTGGCTATTTTTAGAACTATTTCATAAACACACTAAAGCTATGCCAGGATTCTTTGTTTTCCTTGTTTTACTTCTGCAGTACTCGAATTCCCATCATGCTTTGTGAGCTTTGATGTACATTACCCTATACTATATATACTGTACGTCAGTGTCACTTCGACGCCATAACTCTCACGTGTACTGTCCTTTTCCCTCGCGCGCGGCCAGCAACATCGACTCCAGTTCGTTGATTCGTTGGTACAATATCTCCTTCTCTGCGAGAGCCCTCTCCTGAAAACGTTCCTCTGTTTCCTTTATTTTACGGCGGTACATCATTTGAATGGACTCGTGCGTACCATCACCATCTATGTTCCAATTCTGCTCATGAGAATTGTCATCACCATGAGGCTCGTCTTCTAAACTTTCCAGTGATAGCTCGTGAAGATTCTCTATCCCCTGTGATCCGAGATGCAGGGGTGACGAGGGATGGTCTGCTGAAATACCCGAGTCACATGTCGAAGAAACACTAGTCTTTTGTCCTATTGGTTCATTTAACGTGTCTAAGGCACCTGATTGGCTGACGCGCACTTGGGACTCACGTGACGAAGAAGGAGAAAGCGATTCTGTTTGTGCGCACTCATTCGGTGAACTTCCTAAGGAACAGAAAAGAATGTAACGTGCGTGAGAATTATTTTCTTATGGATTTAAAACGCCTGGGTACGGTCACGAAATCAACAAATTAACTGGATACGGTCACTGTACGGTCACAAACAAAATTACCCAATCAAAATGCTCAGAACAAGCCACGTGCGACACGGCACGGGTAAGGAACTGGATGGAACCTTAAGACTTAGTGTGGTAATTTTAATGTTTTTCAGAAATCTACCCTGGCGGTAATTACTTTGCAACGCGCACTATCGTGGCCATCCAACGTATTTTTCTTACGAGTCAGCCAATCAGATATCGAGAATTTGTTTCACAGATATAGATATCACTCTTCAAATTCACGTGCGAATTCTCGCCATCTGATTGGCTAACTTGAACTTGTCAATAAATACATTGGGTAGAAATAAAGTACATAAAGTACAGTAATACTCACGTGTCATTCTGCTGTTTTCCTCTATAACAGTAATCATGCTTTCGTCTGCTGATGATATAGGCTCTACTGACGTCACACTAGCAGTGATCTTAGACCCGTCGTCATCCCGACTACATTTACCAGGGTTCTTTGTTGTCGTTTCTTCACACCTGAAATTCCCCACCACACGCACGCCAAAAAATGGTACTGGCGAAGAAGGATTTGAGTCTGGTCTGTTCAGCTTTTCGTCTAAGTGGGTCAGCTGCTCGCGCACGACGGACGCAATCTCGGATTTCATTTCCTCGGTTCTAACTTCCAAAGTCCGCGTTACTTCTCTACACTCGTCTGCAACTTGATCGACGATTTTTTTGAAGTCCCGCGGTTGTCCCGTGTTGTTTTTTTCGGGCGATTTGTCGGGTAGTTTTTCGGAGGAAGAATATTGCTTCTCGAATCTCACTTCGAGTTGTTTGATGCGATGTTCGATGGACCGTCGCGCTGTGTCGATATCAGCTGTGCACTTCTCTTGTCTTGCTTCTATTCTCCGGAGCGAGTGCTGCCACGTGCTTGAGTGATTGGAATCCTTGAAAAACATTTAAATGTTAAATATTCTTAAGTTATTCTTATTCTTTTCTTCACTCGTGACGCTTTAAGCTTCTCGGGGATCTGCGCCTCCAGAATGCTTTGAGGTGTAGCACCCCACCTTAAGCATACAATATTCTACCCCTACCCTGGGTCATGTGATCATATTTATGTAACCCTCCCATACCTTAAGCATACAATATTCTACCCCTACCCTGGGTCATGTGCTCATATTTATGTAACCCTCCCATACCTTAAGCATGAAATATTCTACCCCTACCCTTGGTCATGTGCTTATATCTATGTAACCCTCCCATACCTTAAGCATGGAATATTCTACCCCTACCCTTGGTCATGTGATCATATTTATGTAACCCTCCCATACCTTAAGCATGAAATATTCTACCCCTACCCTGGGTCATGTGCTCACATTTATGTAACCCTCCCATACCTTAAGCATGGAATATTCTACCCCTACCCTTAGTCATGTATTCATTTTGATGTTTAACTCCCTTTTGTGACAGTTGTTATATAACCAACATTTTCAGAAATGGTGTGAATACCCCGGCATATCTCTCGTCTCCCTTTTCTCCAGCTTTGCCCCCTGCTTATTTATGTCCAGTTTATAATAAAAGTGCTTCCGCGTTTTCCTCTGCTGTGGGCGAAGATGAGCACAGGAACAGCTGATCACAAAGCCGCGTAGGTGAACTCCAATTAAAGTGACTGGCTACTATCGGAAATAATATTTCACTTTTTTAAAATAGCAATATTTTTAACGGAAATTTAATGCCGATTTCAAATATTAAAAGAAAAATGGGGTGTCCCGAACGATCTTTTGAGGTATTCAAGCTTGAATGGAAGGATGTTTTTAAGTTTTTGAAGCAAAATATCGCTATGGTGAGTAGAAAAAAATGAAAGCCCAATAGATAATAGCTGTATGAAGACTATATTTGTACAATGTTAACTGGTAGATTATTCTATAATATAACATAAATAATTTTAAGATAAGGAGAAGAATATATCTGGATTTGCCATACTTCGTTCAACCATTGCCCGGAAAAAGTTCCATCAAGTTGAACAGAAATGTCGTACAAAACTTCAGTTTTTCATAAGTTCTGATATTTAACTTTTTGAAAAAATTTGACATGACATAGAGTTTTAGGAGCTTTTTCAAACAAGCACATAAAAAGTATAGGGTCCCGTGCAAAATTTGATGGTTTTACCCTCTTGGAGTTCAAAACATGTATGGTGGTTTAATCTTTTTCAGTAAAATTTCGAAAGTTACCATGGTAATTCGGGTGTTATTTTGCACGCGCACGCTTGTGTTAAGTGCGAATCTTTCTGATATGTTTGCCTTAAAAACATCTCTCCTCATCTGTTTAGTTAAATAAGGACACGAACTTTGTATTTAAAAGAACCATTGAGCAAAGGGCTAGCTCTTTTATAAATAAAGTTATCATAAAGATATAAAGAATAGAACGAAGCGCACACATGCGTCGGCCACCAGAGACAATTTCCATTGCAATTTCCGTGTAACAAGTAAATGATCCCAGACCTACGACAGAAACAGAGGAAAGTGGACTCTCATGGAAAGGAAGTGCTGGATAACGAGCATAAAAGCCAATGGACTTTCTATAAAATCTTCTCGTGAGTTTGTTCCGACTGTTTGCGGTGAAATTTCGGTAAGACAAAAGATATGCCGGATGACTGTTTATCTTCCTCTGGAAGACTAGCGGATTTGGAATGATTGAATGATTGATATGTGTTTTGGGTTTGAAGTGTGTGGAAGCTTTAGTTTATAACAGTGTCTTATCCAGCTGTCTGGACAAAACTGGGGGGTGGTAGGGCGGAAATCACTTGGAAGATTGGAATAGGAATGAAAGAAGCCGAAAGGAGTAAGGAAAAATACAATTGTTAGGGGAGGGGTAGGTGAGGAATCATAGGGAAGAATAAAACGACAGAGATGGAGACCTCGCCCCTCCCCAAGGAACTATGATACCGCGCCTTTCCACCAGGACTCATTACCAGTCCCACATCTTGAAAGTGCCCCTAGCGTCTACGACCATATTTTGAATATCCATTCTCCATAACGTTTCTGATAACACTGTTCATTTTTATCGGTTGTGAACCCACATATTTCCGAATAATAAAGGATTAAAGCCATCTAGAAATGCAATTGAGATGATGTCAACGGGGTGTTAAGTATAAATATAAAACAGGTTAAAGTATATTACAGATGATGTTTCATGTTCAATGTATTAGCCTCAGTTGGCCAGATGACTTTGTAGGATTTTGACTTTATTTTCAAACAGCACCTTCTGTAGATTAGAGATTACTTTCTAGAAAAACACCCAGATGATGTCACATAATTTACATATCAAGATCTTCAAACCCTTATAACTCAAAAAAGGCTCATCCTTAACCAGAAAAATTAAACTGTCCCATCACAAACGTTATGAAGAATGGATTTTCCAAAACATGGTCGTAGGCATTAGGGGCACTTTAAAGATATCTTGTTTTAGTGGGTTTTGTCTTGGTTTCAGCTTCCTCTCAACAAGGGGCGGTAAAGATCGCGTACTTAGTCATTCTTTGAAGCATTTTCACTAATGCTGATGACAATTCCGGGAACAAAAATAATTGAAGAGCCATTCAATCCTAGAAACACGCAAAATTGTTGAGCAAAGTTCCTGTTAGTCACGTTTCTTTTACTTCTCGTTTAATTTAAAAATCTATTTCAACGGCTACAAAATGTCACTTATTTGGCATCACGTTTCACTCTTCTTCTTTTTTTCTTTTCTCTTTTATTTTCGTTCTCCTTCCTGATTGACTGATTCTCTCAAAGTAAAACGGAGATTACGTGGAAGGAAAGGTATCAGGCTATTTTTAGATTCAATTTCCTCGAAATAACAGTTGCTTCATTTAAAACTGATCGAGAATATTCTCTGCCCGCCGTGTGCGGACAAAACATCTAGCCCGAATAGGTCAGTCACGATTAGAAACAAAATGAGAAGATACTAAGGAGCAGCTGCACAGCTTTATGAAGTTCCACACGTTTAAGCGCTGATAGCCTTTAGACAAAACCAATAGTGTTGAAACGGAGACACGCTAAAGTCTTTCTTGACTACTGCTGAGATGGCTTGGTACTCTTCCATTTTGAAATCTTTGTTTCCGATCAATTATCATCAGTGTAAACCCGCCGACCGCACTTTCCACAACACAACAGATCGCTCTCGTCTAGAGCGGAATAATTTTAAATTCAAGCCGTCTTTTTCAGGATTTTTCTCGTCAACTTGACTCAACTTTTACCGAGTTTGTCCGTTCATAAACTCGTTACCAACTGAAATGGTCGAAAAACCTGTTTCATTCTTGATACCTGTTTGATTCTCCTATCAAAACTCTGGGCTTTTCGGGTAATTAGACCGGTTTCAACTCATAAATGTTTTTTTTACCAAGTGATATAGGCTTGAAAAACCGGTTTTTCGGGAACATTCTTTATTTTATTTTGAGGAATGAAACTGCTGCTTGTTTGACAAACTGGTTTTACTAGTTTGGCCAGTAACTTAGCAACTGAAACACACAAACCAACAAAATGTGCACACGGCTACCAAAACTTTGCCTTATAAAGACTTTCAAAGATAACATGATGCTTTCCATAAGGAAAATGTTATATTTCTCTATTCTCTTACCTCTTTTTAAGAGTATAAAAGAAAACGATTCTTATGTTTCAAAACTGTTGCTATATCCATACCCTTCTGTGCCGAACTTTCCTGGTTACACTATCTGTAAACTGGGCTTCCTGTGTCAGAGTATGCCCGTTAGACACCAGGTCCTCTACCTGTTATTGGCCAAACTGTTTCTACCATGCCATTCCTTACTCCAATAAACGTGTCGTGCATGTTGACTGTTGGGTCGCAGTGGCCTGGGACTAGCCACACTTGATCTCCCACCTTGAATTATGAATAATGTTTTTAATTGTTTAAAAATATGTACATAAATATAAATGGGAACTAGCGAGTAAACTAGTATAGGCTGAAATGGGAAAACATTAGCGGTGGCCATTATTGTATAGGGTCGATAGTTAAGTATATTTCTCTTTTTTTCACGGTGTTACAGATTTCCTTTTATTGGTTACTGTACATAAATGTTTTTCGACAAATTAAATACATCATGAAAAAGTGAAAAAATGAAAATCAAATGGGAAAAAAAGAGCAAGATTAGCTTTAATCTTGGTCCAAGTACCGAATTTTTTCCGAATGAATGTACGAACAATTTCCGAACAAACGAATGAATGTACGAACAATTTCCAAACAACCGCATAGCAAAAATACTGCTCCAATTACCTTAAGTTCACCAGAAGGTCTCAGAATCCCGTGTTCGTCTCCTCCACTGTGGTAAACAAGCTCTGGACGATCTTTCACCTTGAAGGGGAAAAAACAGATTCTTTTAGCCTCGAGTTATCGCTTTAGCGTTCTTTACCAATGGGATGCCTGTGGTAGGAAAACTCACCAATGGGGGACCAGAATCAAGACTGACTGCCTTCATACCAGCATCCAGGATTGCTCGGTCACCAGGCTATGTAACATAGAGAAAATACAAACCAGTACAGTTAACACAAGGATATTCAATGGCGTGTGGGAAAATCGACCCTATACAATAATGGCCACCGCTAATGTTTTCCCATTTCAGATCACGTGTCATTCCCTTGGGTTTGATTTCTTTGTTTCTCGGAAATGCTTGAAAAGATACTTTAATATGGATGAGCCTTGAATAAAGAGTCTTATTCCCAAGAGGATGACACAAAATGGGAAAACATTACGCCCAAAGTGAACAAGTCTATTGATAAATCGTTGCAGATTTATAAGCATAAAGAATGTGCCAAAGATCAAAAAACGAGGTTGGTCAGGCCTTGACTGTCTTTCACATACAAATCTTTCTAAATTTAAATCACTGTTACTTCCCAGATATTTCATGCATTATGTTTATGCTAAGACCCTGAAATTGTGCTTAATTACTAATGCTAGTATGCACTTTCAAAAGCTGGCTGTTACGACTTAACCAGATGAGCAGAAAGTGCCTTTTTGCATAGGGTCTACAACCGCTGACATTTTGAAAAGTTTGCTAGTTATCTTGGGCAACAGGGACACAGCTGTTCAAAACTTCATCAGGGCTAATTCACGGTTTATTTATTCATTTATGACCCACTAATTAAGTCCTCATTCATTTTTGAATATTAAAGACAGATTGCCATGGAAACCAATGTATATAAGATTTCATCTAGGATTAGCAATAAACTGGCTTTGAATAGCTGAGCCAAGAGATTACCATCATGGCCAATTTGTATTTAATCTTTCATGATGGCTGATGATAAACTGTATTAACCCAGGGAAAACAATTTCTGCAAGTGGGAAAGAACCACACATTGGTAGGTTTTCTTAATATTGTTCTACTTACAGTAACACTAATGACAGTACTAAGGACGTACAGACTCTGTTCAAAGTCTACAAAAGGACTGCCATCTTGTCCAAAATTCTTTCCATAATCTACATCCATGAAAATATATGAGCCCTGAATACTGTTAAAGAATTAACAGGCTTATGAACAGATCAGTATGAAGGCATCTTAAACAAGGGCCAGAAGAGCTAGGATTGGGTAAAATAACGATGGAAAACATCCAACAATGAAATTAAATTAGCACAATAATACAGCTTTGTACTTTAAGGTCACTGAAAAAACATCAAAACCACTATGTATCTTCTGTGGTTATGAACAAGCCACAGTTGAAGAAGGGATTGTTTTCTGGTTCTACTTCGCTTATATGGATTCTACAAACCAGGAAGAAACTCCATGTTAATAACTACTTTCTACTTTCTTTTTCCTTTCATAAATGTACTTTTTCTAGATAAGCAAGGTTAATCAGGAATAAGGATACAGGTTGAACTTCTGTGAAAACTATTAGAAAAAGAAAGAATTAGTGCAAACATTTCAGAAAGTATCTGAAATGCCCTGGTATAAGAAAAATGATACTAGGCTCAACTCTTTCCAGGAGAGTGTTCCAATAGACCATATTCAGGATAGCCACCATGATGGTTTTCATATTATAATGCAAATTCCGGGGGACAAACACTAGAAGAACAACTATTTGTACAAAAATCGGCAAATTGCAAAGATCAAATTCTGTTTTTGATAAATATTGTCCAAGCACATGAAAGTATGTTTTTGGGGCAGTTGAAATCCATCCCCAATTTTAAGTTGTTTGCCCCTTGAAAACCACATGATCTATTAGCATCATACTTTCCTTAGTATGTCCTAAACCCTTGTGGTAATTCCAACCTCCCTCAACTTAGTGGGCTGAAGGGGTATTTGTCTTTGATAGATGTTTGTCTGTCTGCATGGCTTTTGAGGGGGACTGTAAAGGACTGGGGAGGGCAGGGGAGGAGGAGGGGGATTTCCCTTCACCCTCCCCCAGAGAGCCTGATACTCAGGCCACTAGAAGCCTGTCTGTCGTGACAGGTTATACCTGACAGTTGTTTAAGGTCTGGCATACCTCCACTTGCAGCTTCAAAAGTGTAAGTCCCAGTTCCTCCTCCAGTCACCACCTCACAAGGAATGTTATTGGCAGAGAGGGCCTGGAAAAGAATAAATGATAAGAGACCATTAATTATTTATCGGGGGGGGGCTGGGTGAGAAAAGGGGGGCCTTGAAATTTTTTCCACACCAAAAAGGGGCAGGGGTCCTGAAATTCTGTGCTGAGAGGTTTAGGGGAGGACTTGAAGTTTTGAACATATTCAAATGAAACATGAACCCTATTAAGGGACCTTTCATTATTTATGCCAGGGGGTGGGCTGGCAAGAATGATGATATAGTTTGCATACAAGTTAGTAGTAGACTCTAAACCCATTGTTTACTTTTTGTTCTTTATCAACTAGTACAAAGTAAATAGACATCTTTCTTTCACAGGTTAAATAAAATCACTCTCTCTCTTTCATCTCATTAAATCACTTAATTACTTATTATCAGAACCAAAGTTCAAATATTCTAGTTGATTCTTACATCAAGGGTTTTCTTGGTTTCATCAACAACTTTTCCAACTGCTGCTTGCCTGTCTTCATGTTTTCTTATATGTTGGTTCCAACTGGAACAAAAACATATGTAATGTTAGTGGATATGATATCTTCATACTGGATAGAACCAGATAAAAACAGCTCCCTGCACTCAGGCCATTCCAATTTGGTACATACTGTACTAGAATATACCCTACCTAGGACTTCCTCTATTTGTTATGGGAATTGTTACAATGTATTGGATGTGAAGAACATGAGGTGTATGTGGGTGCCCTGTCATTTTAGCATGGGAAAAAAGTTATGTAATAATATAAAATATGAGCTGGAGACCTCTAGGATTATATTTTCATGTTGTACTGATTTTTAAAATGAATTATAAAATCATGAATAATTAATGAGCAAAACACAACAGAAAATCATAATCATGTTGGAGTCTTTAAATCAGATAAAGAATCATCCTCATTTGCATTCCACTTTAACTTGGATTTTCTCAGCCAAAATCACTTAATTCATTTTATAAATCAGTACAACATGAAAATATAGTCCTAGACATTTAATAAGTGATATAAAGTATGAGCTGGAGACCTGGAGAGCTGGAAACCTGCAGCTTGCCATTTTAAATGCCCATAAAGGTTTCCCGCGCATACTTTATATATTACTTAAGTAATTTTGGCTGAGAAAATCCAAGTTAAAGTGGAATGCAAATGAGAACGATTCTTTATCCGATTTAAAGACTCTGACACAGTTATGATTTTCTATTGTGTTTTGTTCATTAATTGTTCATGAATTTTATAAGTATAATTTGAGTGCTGAATATTACACCCACCACTTGAGATGTCTTATATCTCCCTCAATCAGGGTGGTAGGTATGGATATTTTCTGAAACTGCTTTAGATTATTTTGCTTGAAAATCTCCCCTACCCCTAGAACTTTACCCCTGATAAGTTTGTATCCCTCTAAAGACAAGATTTGGCAGAGCGATGATTTCCTTGGCCAAAGCAACTACTGGTTCTCCTGGTTCAACACCACATCGGTTCTGTCCAACATTTACTTCAACAAGTACATTAACTGTAGCGCCAAAAATAACAGCAGCCTGTGACATTTCCTGTACATTTTGAGCATTGTCTACACACACTGATAGGTTTGCTTGCTTAGCAAGAGAAGCTAGACGATAAAGTTTTGATTTTCCTATAACCTGTAAAGATGAAAAGATGTAGTTATTATAATGGCACAAAGATGGTGGTGGTGATGATGATGGTGGTGGTGATGATGATGGTGGTGGTGATGATGATGGTGGTGGTGATGATGATGGTGGTGGTGGTGATGATGATGATGATGATCAGAATAAAAAATTAAACTGGCAACACATAATCCTGCATCATAACAAAAGAAAACAGGAAATAAATAGCTATATTGTTCATTACCTCATTTGATATCAGTATATCTTTAACACCAGCCACAACCTAGAATAAGGTAAAAAAGATTAATGTATTATTGACTAACATTAAATCATTCTGTTTCCTACAATGACTGACCCAACAATACACACTCACTTAACACATTATTTAAAACACGACATGGTTAGATGATTCTTACCATACTTTCTGCCTCTGAGAGCTTCTGACAACAAAGGCCAACTGCACCTTTCTCTACCTTGAAGTTAATGTCCAGAAAACATAAATGAATATGCATATTTAGGGACATTTCATTAACTAGAGTGGGGCTGGTACACTTTGAGTTTTACTTGCATGAATTTTGGAGACCTTCCCCCTGAATTTCCCATTGTCTCTCTTAGCCCCCTCTTTTGTGGAGCCTAAAAAATGCTGACCCCTGTTGACCCCATTTGCACCAGCCCTCCTCTAATAGACCTATTCCGAATTCATTTGAATGATCACGAAACAATAGTTCCAAATTGAGACTGAACTCGATTCTTTTATAGTTTCAAGTTGAGGCCAACCTCAACTTGAAACTATTGTTTTGTGGTCAGTGAAGAGCATTCGGGAAAGGTCTATTAATGACCAGTCCCTTACTGTGATTTTATATTCAAAACTAGTAGTTAAAGAAGCAAAAATAGACTTGGAATTTACAGTCCCTTACTGTGATTTTGTATTCAAAACTAGTAGTTAAAGAAGCAAAAATAGACTTGGAATTTATAAGTATGTGAAAAGAAATCCTGGACAAGGATGTAAGATGATTTCAAAAGCATTGAAAACATGTTGTTTAAAATATATTTTAAGGCTCGCTCACTTGCATGCGTGCAATCGTGGGGCATTTATGAGCTTTGCCATGAGGTCGAGTTGCAACTCCAGGGAATTTCTCCATGGTTTTTGGCAGCTTTGCGAGATTTCTCTCGAATCGATCAAGATCTATCAGCAATGCCGGAGTTTCCAGTTCCGTGATCTTTTTTCCGATTACGCTAAACATTCTTGTATTGTAAAGGGTTTTCAAGAAATTTAATGCTGGTCTTCTCAAAGCCATTCAAAAGCACGATATCTACCAGGCGTTACTTCTCAGGTTTACTTACCCAAAATCCTCTACAATACCACAGGAAACTGCTCCAGCAGAGCGCCCGAACCTTCAACTCTGGCGCAAATATTTTTTCATTGATTAATTTGGAACCATACATCCAGACGTGATACGGAAGCGCAGTATGGCAGGGCGAAACCATTTACGGGTCAGCTGGAGATTTCGGCTCCAACACCGCTATCCATAATGACTAATCAGGGAGCTCGGCCGAAGCCTGAAGGGAGAGGTTAGTCGGTCTCTGGACCATGGAAGATGGTGTGATCATTAGCGCTCGCCGTGTCTCTCTGATAACTAGTCTTCTTTATCGCTTTGTTCCTTGTGGGATGTGTAGTGAAGCTGTTAAGTTAAACATGAACAAGCTACAAAGAATAACTCTAGTATTTATGTGGAAAACATATGTAAAAGAAGCATTTTGGAGGGGTTTAAATGAGAAAAACCTCACTACTAACAAATGTCCCTAAAAATTTTTCTGTTGAACGAAACTGTAGACACTATACTTGGCTTTTTTTTTTTTTTTTGCGTTGAAAAATGAAAAACAAAAGACAGAGTGCTATTATTAGAGAATGACGTCGGTTTTTTTTCTTTTTTTTTTTTTATCTTTGCTGAAATATTTGGTGCCGCAATGAACGGTGTACTCAGATTTTGTGGTTTGAATTGAAAACTTCAGTTCTTTTCTTGGATTTTTTTGTTATTTTCGTTGGCGGTAAGCCAAGAACACAAGGCCGTGCTTAGACTCGGTTAACCATGGTTGAGTTAGATGTCAACAAATGACCGCTAATTATTTAACATTGTTTCAACAAGTCTAACTTATGTTGAACCTCAGTCAAACACTCAAGTCTGAACACGGCCTAAGACACCCAAAACAGGGGGCGGATCCACGATTTTTGAGAGGGGGGTGACTGAAATCTCAAAACGTTGAATGTACTTTATTATATGTACGGTGTGCAAGGGGGGTTCACGTGATCCGTAATTGAATAAGACAATTTAAAAAGTATCGGAATATAACAAAAAATGAAAACATTTTAAAATTTTATATATTTCTAAAATGCTGATGTCAAGATCAAACATATATATTTTACTGGCCACTTAAGGGGATGACTAATCACCCCCGTCACCACCCCTAAATCCGCCCCTGCAAAAGCGTCTTTTTTCAATTTAAACAAAAGATAGCAAATAATTGTTGTGAAGAATCGTTTTTTCTTTTCTCTTGCTATTTAAATATCATGACAAGCGTGCCTTGTTTTCGCGCCTACGATGCTATTGCATAGCTTTCGACCGGTCTGAGCCAATCATAAAGCGCGATAACCAGCGCCATTCAAGCCTAGTAGTATACAATGCTCGAATACGGCAAGACACGGCGTGGAACGCTGTTAGGCCACTCATGAAAAATAATACTTCAAAATTTCAACAAATACACTAAGTTAACTTGTCTACATCCGCTCCAAGGTCAAGGTAAGTCATGATTAATTTGAACGACATATTCTGGTTCCGACAACTGCCCACACACATGCTTATTTTTCTCGTGAACTCTACCTTTTAGTCATATCCGGAACACGCAGTGTAAAAAATCTTTATATAGAGCTTTTAGCAATTCTGCATGCTTAGTGAATCGATCCCGCGGTTTTTTAGAGCTTCTATGGCAAAAAGACGGTCGTTTTTGTCGAAACTAATTTATAATGCACTGCAAGTTACTAAAGCCTGGTCCTCACTAGCGACATAAGCATAAGCGCAAGCAACATACGCAGACTCAGTAGTGTACTGCTCATTAGCGGTGCTTGTCTTTTCTCACACCTCGGTGATAAATGCAGTACTGAGTCTGCGTATGTTGCTTATGCTTATGTCGCTAGTGAGGACCAGGCTTAAGAGTATTTTTTTATGAGAACTATATCACAACGTATCCGGCACCATTTAACTGACACGATACGGTACGGCACGCCTCATCGGCATTGCTGTGAACGTTAAGAATCAGGTAAAAATTCCATAAAACTGTTAAGAAACGTTTATTTAAACGTTTATTTAAACGTTTACTTAAACGTTAAGTATCTAAAATTATGTAATAGGATTAGCTAGCTAGACCGTCAAAGAAGAAAGGAACAGCATCGAATGAAACAGAAGAAGTATACGTTAAAGGCAAAGAACAGAAGAAGAAAACAGATTTACAGAAAGAAAGTCATGAAACCAAGGACAGCATTATGAACATTGTTTATTCATACATTCATAGAACTTAAGGAACAATATTAGTTTGTTAGTGTTGTTGTTGCTGTTGCTGTTGTTGTTGTTGAAGTTGAAATAAGATAACTATATTTTTCGTGCGTAGATTAAATTGAAGATTACGTTCTTGTGTATTAAAAAAAAAATCATAATCTTGAGCCCTTAGAAAATTAAGGAATTTTTATGGGAAAAGACCTTTTATTAACCGAGCCGAGCGCGTTATTGTTACTGATCGATATTTTCCCACACTGCCTTATGCCCTAATCGCGAGCAAGGACGTAGCAAGCGAGGTTAATAAGATGTTTATAACATGACAAGGTGAATACACAAATAAGGTGGTCTGTACCATAGGTTATGGACTGGATATTGACCAATGAAAGCGCTTAAATATAATAAGCTGATTAATATTAGTACTACACGCAGCATGTAAACTAACATTTCTAAATTTCATTTGCATTCAGTAGATATTTCATTTCATTTTTTTAGCAGATATGAAAGCTGCTATTCTAAGAATGTAAAACACTTTAATGTTCTATAAATAACTAATACAGTTCTTATGTTTTTATCTTCTTTAGAAGAAAATTAGTTAACAATGTCTGTGCCTGTATAATAACGTAAATTAGCTTAGACTAGAGAAGTAACACTGGTTAAAAATCAAAAACGTTTCTTTGCGACTAAAATAACTAAGTGACGTTTTCAGCTTATTCGCGGAACAGAAAGAGTTGTCCGCTGAAGCCAAGGCACATGGGCGCGGCTAAATTAAATCTTCGACGTCAGCATGTATGATAATATTACGTGAAATAAATATTATTTTATCGTGCGACGAATGACGTGACTATTGCATGATCACGTGACACGGTGAGTGAAATGTACTGAGACTATAAAACACGTGATAGGTTTTGGCACGTGCTAACACACAATAATATTGAGGTTTTTCATGTGACGTCACGCTTGCGAGAAATTTGTTTTATCTGAAAAAGGGGTTTACTGTCAAATTCGTCATACAGATATTAGTAACAGAGCCAAATTTCGTGGAGATTGCATGTAAACTGTCGAAGATATAATCATTCAAAAACCCGAAATTTCACAAAGAAATGTATGTTGGCAGGCAAAGTTACATTTTTGTAAAAATTCCAAGGTTCAAAAATTTACCTCTTCTCTGGATTCCGAATAACCTTCACGAATTACAGTTTTACTAATGTCTATGTGACAAATTTGTCTGAAACTACTTTTCAGATAAAACAAATATCTAGACACCGTGACGTCACAATGAAGAACAGCTCTTACTACAGATACATGCAGATGAGATGCAAATGACCTCCATGCATTGTATTGACCCGATAGCCTCACTTGAATGATTCTTAAAACAAAAATTCATCTCATTGGGGGCTCAAAAACTATTATCATGTAAAACTATTTCATTGTTTTGTCTTCCAGTTCGGGAATTAGTGAAATGGGTCCTATTAACTACGAGACCAAAGTAGAACGGGCCACATTAGATCTGAAAAAGGATTGAATAAATAGGTGAGCACAAGGAAAATAATTACATTAAAAACTACTATAAAACGCTTAAAACCATGTGATAATAATAAAACGAATCTATCAGTGGCTGTTCAACCCTGAATCTAATTGGAATTTCAAGAATGTTAATGTTTACGGAGGGAAGAAAACCGGAGAACCGGGAAAGTATGAGAACATGGTACCCATGGAAACATCATTCTATTTTATGTAAGCTTTAGGAAATGTTTCGCGCGTTGTGTCTCCCAACATCCCGCGTGTTGATAAAACGGCAGAGAACATAGAAAAAGCGTTTTTTATGCTTTACAAGGAAGCTCAACAGAGCTTTAGCGAATTCGCTTGGATGATCACGCAACAATGGTTCCAAGTCGAGACTGAACTTGATTCTTTTGTTTATCAAGGCCAACCTCGACTTGAAACCATTGTTTCGTGATCATTCAAGTGAATTCGGGAACGGTCTATTGTGTCTTTTAACGTCCCCTGTAATGATGGTCTCTAGTGTGGGAGGATTCCCTATAGTCTTTTGGGTAGTACCCTAGTGGTAAAAAATCGTAAAAATCAACATGTGATGTATGGATAATAGTAAATGTAGTGGAAGTGTGTGTGAGTGAAAGTGGCTCAACTAGCGAAAGAGAAATTTGTATTCACTATAAAAAAAATTATTATTATTAATTAATAATATTGTTTTTGTGAGGCTTCTGATAACAAACTAATTGAAAATGAAGCCAGACTGCATGGTAGATTTTCTTACCGAATAATGTTCTTGTAGCTTATTTTCTAAGAATTCCTTTGCATCATTCCTCTGTATTTCTCCCAAATGAGAACAAAGTGCGTTGGCAGTGAATTTTGGACGTTCAGCAATTAACCAATCCTCAAGTAATATCTTGATTGGGCTTACTCTCGTTGAGGGCTTGAACTGAGAATAGACTTCATGTTCTAAGCCCAACAGTTGGGCAAGTGATTTCCAGTCTTTTAACCCAGGAACACACTTGTTTAGAAGCAAACACAGCTTCCACATTCTTTCACTATCACGCTTAATGACATCCTTAATCGACCGACCATCGTCTTCTGCCGACAATAAATAATTGAATGAATAGATTAAAGAACAATAGAACGAACAATTAAACAAACAAATTAAAGAAATTAATGAATATAAAAAAAAAACGAATGAATGAAGAAAGGAAGAAATCAGAAAGAAAAGCGAGAAGAACCGGAGAGCAGAAAAGGTTGCATAGAAAATAAACCATTTGCATAATAATGCCTTTTTACTAGCACTACCAGAATGCTTTGTCAAAATGCTTTGTTATTCAGATTTTACTACTCCTCTGGGAATAAAGAGGCAATTGGTAAAGTTTGCCTGACAATAGAAGCCACTGAAAGCATTCTGGTCTTTGTAGTAAATTATGACGTCATGCAAATGGCCTATTGTTTACCATCCCTCAAATAATTTGCACACACAGGTCACGTGACCACCAGATACCCTTAAATGTAGTCAAAATGAACTCCAGAACTTTTGATATCAATAAGGTGAAATTTCCGATCAAAATGCTGACTGTGTTGACTGAAAAGGAAGGACAGGAATAAAACGGTAAAACAAAACTCACGTTGAGTGATTCCGAATTTATCAAGAAGATCCAGTATGTCTTTTCTGCCCATCGTCGTTATGTGCTGACGGAAGCATCCTCCTGTCAATTTTTCTTGTTCCAACGTTGGATATGCGTAGTCCTCCAAAAGTTGTTTTGCTGGGTTACATCCCATTTTTATCTGGTTCAGTTCATCCCGACTAATCTCAAGTTTAACACCAAGTTTTTGCCAGTTGAATATACCATTTTTGTCCAATTCACTTGCTACTTGTTCTTCAAACACTTCCGCGTGGCCATTTAACGCATATGCAATGGATTGCTGTCTTTCATTTCCTGAAAAGAACCAAGGCTTTGTTGCATAGTTATTTAAGCTTTATGAACGCTTTTTTTTCCTATGCTGTTTTATCAACACGCGGGTTTTTTGAAAAACAAGAGAGAAGTTTTAGAAAGTTTGTTTTAAAAGTTTTATTCTAAAGCTTTTCGAGTGTTTTTCCATCATCCCGCGTGTTGATAAAACAGCATAGAACGCGAAAAAGTGTGTTATAAACAGAGCGTACATTATATCGTAGTAATATTATAAAATATATTTAGTGCTGAAGCAATCTCGATCTCTAAACATTTAAAAGACAGAAACGTTACCCCTTCTTATACGTTGTGTTTTTAATATTTCCATCTCTAGATGTAGAGATCATGATTGCCCGTGTGCGATTTTGAAAGTGCCCATGACCCATCTGAAAATATCCTCAGTATTGTTCTACATGAGATGAAGCAAGGGTGGCGTAGTGCGTAGGTTCTCGCCTCTCACTGCCCGGACTCGGCATCATAAGTAAGTTGAGTTTGTTGATTCTCTCCCTTGCCACAAGGGTTTTTCTCCGGGTTCTCCGGTTTTCCTCCCTCCATAAAAATCAACCTAATTCAATCTGAGCTGTGTTCCGTGGTCAGACATGATTCGTATGGCGGCAGCCTGCGGCGCCTTTGTATGCCACGTTGAGCTGCGTCCTTCGCAGTTTAGCTATTTAGCTGCAAGGAAGGATAATTAGCCACTCCATTTTTTTTTTTCTTTTTTTAGATTAGCTGTTAAATGACCCAAAATTTCATACAGTCTAAGTACAGCATCTTTAATGGATCTGAATTACTTTTATTTGTGGAATCCGCAAAACACATACCAGGGATGTTATCCTCTAGGATATTGGCTACGTTATTATTTCCCATATCTCTTAGTTTAGTGACCAGCTCATTGACTGAAAGTCTGGAAATCTGAGATAACTGCAAGAGATCTAAAGTGGGACTGTGTTCTGTGTTACTTTTGCACTTCGCTTTGACGAATGAAGGTG
>JAAAQI020028012.1:0-19037 GCA_011800005.2 Stichodactyla mertensii | reverse complement strand
GACTACCCTTGTATCAACCAATCACAAATGGCCTTAAAATTCTTCCCTGATCCTGGATATTTCATCGATATTTATAACATAAACAGAACATTACATGGTCGCTTGGAGATACGAATTTTGTGGGGGAAGAATTGACAAGAGGAGAGGAGGCTGGGGCTAGAGCTCCTAAACGGCAAACTTCAATTTTATTTCATTTTTTAATTATTGCTAAGGAATGTGGACACTTTTGCTTACCGGGATGTGGAGCGCTTGGAAGGGAGAACACTTACTGGTCAAACCGGTCAAACCAGCTCCACCAGATGTCAACCGCTGATCCACGTATCCCATAAAATTCCTTCTTGACTGACGCGTCTGCATCCGTTGTCGAAATTCATCATTGTATTTGTGACCTAAAATCGACTTTGAATAAAAAAAAAGAAATACATCACGTGACTGTTATCTCTTCAGTAATTGCCTCAAGGGATTTCAGATGGCTAACTAGTTGCAAGGCACAAAGGCACGTGACTAGTTATCACGTGACTTGCGAGTCTTACCCAGGTTTCAGGTTTTCTTCTGTCGAGAACGAAGCTTGTCTTTGATCTTTGGTATTCGCTTGCTTTCTTCAAGAGGGAATCATCTGTGGGTTGATCAGTGGGTTGGTTGGTGTCAGCTTTGATGTGTGGTAAGAAACTGCCTTGTTGTTCTGTAGGAGAACTGGAAGATTAAAAACAAGAAACAACATGCATAAGAAATAGAAAAAAAACAATTGTAAAACTTGTAAAACTCACATGTTGCATCTCTGGCACGCAACATTGATGGAAACCAAATTTTACAGGGATGTCACAAGCAGCAACTTTTTTGCAACAAAACAATTATTCCAGAAAACGAATTAAAGTTTTGAGTATTCTAGCCAGCGGTACACCACTGAAAAAGTGGCATTTCATTGGCTAAACATGCCATCCAAAGTTGCACACTGTTCACATGGTAATTTTTTCGCGTCAAGAAGTAGATTTTGATTCCGCCTCTGCCACGTTTCGAGCAAATTGCAGTAAGTTTTAGTTGCTCCAGTAAAATCACCTGTCAGGTCTGTCAGGACTTGTACTCATTAAGTTAGTGTCATCAGGAGTTTCTATGGTAACGTTGACGTCATCTTGGGTGGTTCGCTCGAGAGAAATGGATCCACAAACTGTGCTGCCTACGAGTATAACAGGTGTCCATTAAAAGGATTATAGTGACAGCAAAACAATGGTTAACGAAGAGCAATGTAGAGCAACGGTTGCGTACCTTCACTGTCCATCATATTCTCTTCATTCCAAGGACCCCTGGTCAAAAATAACTTGACAATCAGACTGGAAATTGGTACTACTATTTAATATTCATTCACGCTTGGCCAACCCACTACTTACACGCAAACTCCTCACGCACATTGCATACACACAGTAATCGCGTACACTCTTGCTGCGTTCTCCTCACGCACACGCCTTGCGAACACTCTTCATGGACACTACTCGTTCACACTCTTCATGTACACTTTTCACGAGACTCCTCGCACACACTCTTCACATATAATCCTTACGCACACCCATCCGCACACTCCTTACGCACATTACCCACGCACACTCTTCACGCATACCTTCACGCACACTTGCACGCCTACGCCTTTTGTTTTCGCTTGCCCGTTCCGTTGTTTTCAATTTTTTGATTCTTTTATCCACTCCCACGTTTTTCATTGTACTTACCCTATATGTCTGAAAGTCGATTCATCATCAATGTCCCATAACTTTTTCTAAAGGAAAAATAACAAAAAGATCAAAAGTCGCTAGTAAAAATTATCGAGAAATTTCACGGCTGCTGAGTGTGATAAAGTATCTTAGATATTAACGAAAAAATTAATTCGACAGATGAGAAACTCTGCTCTAATATTACTTTAGTAACCACATCGTTACCTGCCCAAACATTCCAAGAAACTCCCCTTTCAAAGTCCACAACCTCACGGTACAATCGCTTGAAGCTGAGATAACAAACGCCCTACCACCACGTGACACCACCTCAAGACTGACCACGGCCCCCAAGTGCGCATGCCACGAGATAATCTTAGGAGGAGGGGATTCGGGAGTATCGTCAGTGCTTGCCATTCGTTGCGTGGTGGACCACACCTGTGTGTGTAATAGCATCAGGTTGTCAATATATATATGTGTGTGTGTGCGTAACCTAGTGGGATGATTTATTATAAAGGACAGATTAGGGGACGCTTATCGGGACAGTTACGCTAGTCATCATCTTTCATCACGCCAGAAGGCGCATATGGCCGTCCGGTTTCTGTAACGCTACATTTTTTTTTACGTGGTAAGGTTGTTAGCCCTAAGCCCAAATCCCAACCTGGAAAACCAGGGGATGACTATTCATCTGGTCTCTACTCTTCGATCTGTTCAGCATGGGTGTCCCTTGGCTACCAGGAGTACAAGCGACATAGCTCTAGGGGACACACCACTCTCTTAGAGTCTTGAGCAGTGAGCACTAGGGATTGTCTTTGCTTCCTGCCCCTGCTACGAGTCGCCGGGCTCTGATGGGCCCGTAGATGTGAAGTTGATAACTGAGATAATATAAATTCGATTCTGTACTTACCTGTGCTACGATTGATTCGGCACGAGAGATGCAGTAAGTACTGATATCCCATATCGATATGTAACCGTTCGAGTCCCCCGTTAGAAGCAAATCGTTACTAGGGTCTGTTGCTAGGGACAGGACATAGGCGTTCTCTCCAATCGCGACACAAAATGTACCTAGAAATAAACATGTTATTAATAGAAACCTTTTCGGATTTCGTACGAGTGGAAAACGATACGTCAAATTCGTAGACGTACTGTAGCTGTACCGTATTTCACCGTCACCACGCGCTGTAATTGGATGCAATGGTGTGAAATTTAATGTGACTTCATACGTAACTTGTACATGCCGCAAATAAGTACCATACGTCTCCCCTCATACGATAACATAGATTCTTATGTAAGGCTACTTCAGTGTTACAGCATACCATACTGTGTACGTGCTGTAAGACTGTACCGTACGTTTCGCACTCATACGATAATAACTCTACTACTGCATACCGTACCCTACCCGTGATGTAGTCAGTACCGTACGTTTTCCCCTCATACGAAAACCACTCTACTGCATGCCGTACCGTGTACGTGCTGTAAGTCTGTACCTTCCTTTTTCCCCTCATACGATAACAACGCTACTACTGCATACCGTACCCTGCACGTGATGTAGTCAGTAGCGTACGTTTTCCCCTTATGCGAAAACCGCTCTACTGCATCCTGTACCTTGTACGTGTCTAAGACGCATTCAATGACTGACTTACCCATAGGTTTTGCTGTACCATACAGGCACCAAAACTCAAGGTTTCCGTTTTCTGACGAGATAAGAGTTGCGCTTTCTTGTGCTTTGTTTTGTGCTCTGGTCGTCAGGAAGAGAAGTCTGTCTACTGCTGAAAAGTTACTCTTGGATTGAGCTGGAGCTCGGCTGCAAAACAAGAAACAAAATACAAACGAGAAATGTTTGTCACAATCTAAAATTCTAAAAAAAAAAAAACAGATTTCGGGCTCTATTCATTTTTTATGGGATTAAATATTTCTCCATATATATTTTGGCATGCGCCTCCAATACGACCCCCCTTGGAGCCAATTTTTGCCCCCCCCCTCAATTCCACCAGCCCCCTACAAACACACACACAGTGCCCATTGAAATAAACGGTTCCTTATTTTGCAGCTTTTCTTAATTTCTTGGTTTAAATGTAGCGTTCCTTATCCTAAAATCAATTAACCTTACCTTAGTTTTCTTTCTCGTCCAATCAAACCAACTTTCTTCATCTTCGACTTACTGCAGAGGAAATGTTCAAGGATTTAAAAACTTTAAAAAAGCAAAAATAAATCAAAACTATTTAAAAACTCTATTGACATTAATTCTAAGTGAAAACATCTACAAACTCGGCCAAGATAGCGATGGACTATGTACGCACGCGTGACATAGCAAATTAGTTCAATTTGTGAGCGTCATTATTGCGAAAATCGTGTCATCGCCACCCGTATTATCACAACTTCGTTTGGTTTTTGTGCTTTTCTGATCCGTCAATCATCTTTGGGGACGGAAGTTATGCGAATCCGTGAAAATCATTGGTTGACTTGAATAACCTCCGCCCCAAATGATGATTGACGGCTCAGAAAAGCACCAAACTCCAACTGAATTTTCGATAATACGGGTCGCGATGACACGATTTTTTCGCAGTAAAACTATTTTTTAGCTGTCATAATGAATTGATTCTAATTTTCTTACAATAGACTTCGGGATCCCTTTTTAAGAATCCTGATCATCTTTTCTCGATCCAGGCTCCAGAGAATGATATCCCCGTCAAAACTGGACGTGGCCAGGAAATTAGGTGGGCAATAAGCACTAGCTAGAATGTCATCCTAGAAAAAAAATGGAGGGAGCGTGTTAAGAAATTGCATTTGATTTAAAAACCAGTCTTCAGCTGGTGAATAAATTTTAGTCTAGATTAATTACCTGATGCACCTGGCCTCCTTTCCAGCACGCGTTAGGTCTGATGACGAAATTCTGTTAAGATTTTTAAAATGTCATTTGTAGTATTGATAACTAAAACACTTTGCCTTTATAGCATCATTGCAACCAATGTTTTCTTTATCGGCTCGCGTTAAGCTCCATGTGGTCATGGTAACCCTTATTAACATCTTACTATTTTCATCACCATGGCAACCTCTACTAACCTCTTACAAACTACTCTGTCGTCATGATAACCTTTTTATAACCTCTTGATCACCATGGCAACCTTTACAAACCTCTTGCAAACTACTCTGTCGTCATGTTAACTATTGTCTAACCTCTTTATCACCATGGCAACCTCTACTAACCTCTTTATCGTCATGGTAGGTTATGATCTTTCGGTGCCAACCAACGGTAAGAATTTTGCTTTTGGCATGGAATGATGTTATCCCTGTCACTTCTGCCTCTTCTAGAGCAGCCAGTTTATTCAACAGGTGACCGTTGTTAGCATTCCATACCTGTCGAGAGAGAATACAAGGTCAATGGCACAGCGCAAGTGGCCCGAGTAAAATAAGGATAGCAAACCTCGAGTTACTTGGCAAAACGAAAATTATAAAACACTAATATATGCCTAATTCTTCAAATCTCAGCCTTTTTATCTAAATTTTTATAGCAAGGAAAGAGATTTTTAAAAAAGAAAAAAAAACAAAGAAAAAAAGAGATTAAAAAAAAAGAAAGAGAGAAAAAACAAGGGAAAAAATTAGGTATGCCTTGACATTAACCCTGCCCTGGCTTGACTCACTGTCTTGGAAGTCCACGTTTTTCCAACTGGACCACGGGTTCAGTGAATTAGCATAATGATAAGCTTGAAAACAATGCGTCCAGATAGACTAGATTATTTTCTATTCAACGTCATTGTGGATTGCAGTTAGTGCAAGGGTTTAGCCGTGAAATGGTCTGGGGGCCGGCTCTACTCTCCCCTGATGCCTTCGGGCTAGAACACTCGTGGATGCTGCCAACTCCACCCGCGCCAGGAGGACAGAAGGGCACTTAATCGCCAGTCAGGTCTGAGAAGTCCATACTATGCCTCAGCTCCTACGGATGTCTCGGGGGTATGGCGGTGCGGTTAAATATTTTGGAATTAATTAAGGTTCCCTGGTTCGATCCCTGCTGTGTACAGATGAGATTTTTTACTTTTTTTTTGCTTTTTTAAAAATCATTTCCCCTCTCTTTTTTTAAAGAATTCTTCAAAAGATACGACCTGAAAAGTGCTGTATCTACATTTCCTGTTCTATTTTGCCGTCAATATAGACTTTATCTGGTGAGCGCGTAATATTTTGAAATACTTTTAGAATCAAGGAATAGGAGTTTCACATCTGTGTGAAAATAAAATATAGTCCACTAGATTTTTTTACTTCGACAGTGCCAAGTTCAACGTTCTGATTGGGTAGAACAGATTTCGTACGAGTGACAAGCGATACGGTAAGTTCGTAGCGGTACCGTAGCAGTACCGTAGTTTACCGTAGCCGTACCTACGTGTTGTGATTGGATGATTCACACGAAAAAATTGGGGAGCTATATCAGTGTTACTGCATACCGTACCGTGTACGTGTTGTAAGTCAGTACCGTACGTCTCCCACTCATACGATAACCGCTCTACCGCATACCGTACCGTGTACATGCTGTAGTCAGTTTCCACGTGACCGTGATTAGTGTTTTAGAGCAGATTTCGTATGCCTGTGAAAAAGTCGCGGCACGATCAGTGCCGTAAGCGTGCCTTGTCGCGACCGTGATGTTTTCTAGAATTTTGAAGTTCCTTGCCGCGCCTTGACCGTGTCCGCGCCGTGTTCCTGCCACGACTTTTTCATAGTCATACGAAATCTGCTCTAAAACTCGCGCCAGATTTTCACGATGACACTCACATTAATGGACCCGTCTCGTGCTCCTGTCATCAGTCGACTGCCTTCCTTATCCAAGTGCATACAAGAGATCTCTTCGTTCCCATGAGCCTCTGGTATCTGGAGTACTTTACGACCCGAGGAGATGTCCCAGAAAGAAATGACAGACCCTTCACAGCCTGTGATTACCTGTCATCAAATCGCAATTGGAGTGTGTTAAACACTAAATGAAATAAATATATGCTTTAAATATACAGCGGAAAAAAAATATATATATTTTTTTGCGCACAAAAACCCCGCACTTCACAAAAGCATCTCGATGCATTATACCATAATCAGTAGAGGACTTGACGGGCTGCATTTTAAGACACCATTGGCAGCCGCGCAAATTACAATCATTAGTGCATTATTAGTATATCAGTACGTTGTGCCTTCAGTTTGGGTAGGCTGGTGACCGAGAGACAATCCTCTTGACGCGTGAACCACATTACTACTGTATTGCGTTACACCTACCTGGTTTATTTTCTCGTTATAAACAGCAGCACATAGTGGTTTTGCGTGACTTGTCTTTATGGCTTTAGTCGTGCCCAGTCCCAACAGTTTGACCTCGATCAGACTATCGTTGCTTGTAATAAGGAGCGAGTTTACTGGGCTACCAATGAGACAGAAAGGAAAAGGGCCGTGTTCAGGAACACGATGACCAAAGGGATCCCGAATAGCCAGGCTTTGAATACAAACTTGCTCTTTGATTTCCCAGCACTTGATGATCTAAAAAAGCCATACAGAGTATAGAAGCTGGTGATGGCGATTATCATGATGATGATGACGGTGGTGTTGGTGTTGGTGGTGAGGATGAGAATGAGGATGATGTTAATCAAAGAAATAACTTTTTTTTAACGTCGGTAGTTCCTTCATCTACGAGGCTGGTATCAATGGAAGTCGACGGTGCGCACTTTACCCCCCTCTCTCCATCAGTGCTCCTTTTTAAGGGCAGGTGACAATGATGGTGAAGGTGAGGATGATGAGATTGGTGACGATGTTTGATGATCATAATGATCATGATGATAGTGGTGGTGGGATGGTGATGTGTGAAGATGATAATGATTATGATGGCGATGACGACGATGATGTTTTAGTGATGATGGTGATGATGACGGAGGTGATGATGATGATGATGGTGATGATAACGGAGGTGATGATGATGATGGTGATGATGATGATGATGATGATGTTTTAGTGATGATGACGGTGGTGATGATCATGGTGGTATTTCTTCCGTTTCTTACCCCTTCTTTATCGTAGCTGAAAACTTGTTCCAGCGTTTCGTGTATAATCAGGTCCACAATAGACGATTGATGTCCCTTCATGATAGCGATGGGTTTAGCTGTGACGTAAGGGTTCCACACACGTACCGCGTGATCCACCCCACCCGTCACGATGACGTTCAAATTGTGATTGTAATCAAAGCAATCGATACCCTATACAAAAAGGATGACAACGATGATATTTAGCAACAGCTCATGTTTTTTTAAGTCCGGCAATTTTTAGGGGATTTCGTTAACTGAAACTGAAGTGTTATCAAAACTGAATGGTTGAAGGTGCGGTAATACGAGTAACAAAATCGTGCAACTTGTCGCGCAACAGTGTTGCTTTGTAAGTTGCAGAGCGATGCTGCTCGTAATACCACCATGTACGCAACTTGTCACGCAATAAAAATCAAGCTGCAGTTTGCAAAACTTTGTTGCACGAAGTCACAACTTGCAACATCTATTTCTGTTGTGTGACAAGTGGAATACGTGAGTGATAACACGAGCAACATCGCTCTACAACTCTCAACGCAACACTGTTGCGCGACAAGTTGCACGATTTTGTTACTCGTATTACCGCACCTTTAAGCTAAACTTTTCAATAGACTCTGCTCCCTATCTCCCAACATCAGAGATGTTTCACCCCCACCAACAAGATAAAACTTTCTCAATCCATCTCACAATACAAAAGCTTTCAGAACTAGAACTCGAATTATCCCTTACAATCCTTTCATATATTACCACCCCCAAGTTAAAACAAACAAGAGTACTAAAAGGTCAATGGTTCCTTACTTTTGCTACTTTGAAAACGTAAGTTTTTCTTTTCTTGTCATCCACGTCTCTGACGACCAGCGAATCACGCGAACTTCCGCTACACGAGATGATGAATTCCTTGACCGGTACGTACTGTACTCGTCTCACCCAGTCAGTATGTATCGTTCCCAGGGGGAGGTGAGTAACGAACCGTGCGTGAATGGAAATATCCTAAGGAAAGAGTAAGAAAGATGGGAAATAAAAGTGTGTGTCAGGTCCATGTTTGGGGTGACGGAAGAATGGGATCTCAGAGAAAGAAACAAGCCTATATTGCTTCAAAGCAATGGTATTTGTTCCACTTCATTCGCAAAAAGAGCCTGATGTTCAGCATTTCAGTTCAGAATGACTTTACTAATTTAGTTTGTTACCTGGAAGAAAATCCTGTGACTGCCAGAG
This sequence comes from Stichodactyla mertensii, assembly GCA_011800005.2. NCBI lineage: Eukaryota > Metazoa > Cnidaria > Anthozoa > Actiniaria > Stichodactylidae > Stichodactyla > Stichodactyla mertensii. The sequence continues at coordinate 10,087 of JAAAQI020028012.1, read as the reverse complement.
GTTTTCTTGAAGGGCGTCTCGAAGAGTCCCTTGATGGGAGTAGAGAAGATCAGCGCATGGATTGATCCATTATCCGTGCCAAAGAACAGCATAGAACGACCTGAAGGTGCCTGAAGAAAAAAGGCAGTAGCAAATGAAGTATTCTGCTTCGCTGTCGCACGCCTCCACTCCCATAAGTGTATTAACCTGCGCACCCTCTCATTTTACAGTTGTTTGATGTGCAGCGAACTGGTGCACACACACGAAAAGATATGATTGAGTCGGTACATTTTATTCGACCTGTCCAAGCCTACCTTCTTGTCGTAGACGTAATTCAAACACAGCGGTACGTTACCCACTGCTGCAAAACATCAAACCATTGGTTAGTCTATCAAGCACACGAACCCAGTCATTACCATGACTACGTACCATGAATAGCTACCACAGGGACCCCGTCGACTAGAGCGTATAAACAAGATTAAGGACCCAGTCCTTTATGATTAATTTGATACCACAATCCCATCAACTCATCGCTTGGCTGTTGTACACAGTACATACTAGTACCCAATTCTGTCACTAAGACAGCGCAGGGACCCCATCGACTTACCACAAAGGTGATACTGAGATGTATAAATAGGTGTTGACATATCGTAAAAGTACAAGTCCATGTTAGTTGTGGCGATCACTAGTTTATGTACATTGTTCATGGTAACAGCATCAGTTACCCACATCTTGATGTGTCTCTTGTTACTGGTCTTGTCGTGTGGGCTTTGCCCTTCCATGTCGATGCACCTCTGAAGGTCTAACTCCGTGCTCCACACTCCAATGATTCCTTCCTACAAGCAGAATCAATGAAAATAGAAATGACATAGCGTGAAGATTAAAAAGGTTGAAATATTTCAATGTTCTCGTCGTCACAGCGTGTGCTGTTCTAATACAGACGGCCAATCAAATCATCTGTTCTTACGACCTTCCTCATACCTTACAAACAGTGACATATCTCAAAGGATTTTTAGACTTAAAAGTCTATTCTCATGCAGACGACCAATCAAATCGTCGGTTCTTACGACCTTCCTCATACCTTACTAACAGTGACGTATCTCATAGGATTAAAGTCTTTCAATGTCCTAGTCGTCGTCTCCTTGTTGTGTGCTATTCTTGCAATGTTCAGCTTCGGAGAGAACGATCCTTTGCTATATTTGGTTGTGACGTCATGTTCTTTAAACTGAATCATCATGTAAGTACAGAACTCGTCCCAGTCCACCAGACCGTCTGACGCAATATCGACCTGTACGAGATAGAGAAAAGAAGGTGCGAAAATTCTTTAGCTTAACAACTGTCGATTTCCCCAAGACACTCGTAAGAGTTAAAAAGCAAGACATAAACTTTTGAATTAAAATTATTGTACTGAAAATAACATGGTACATTGCTTGTCACATGACTTGGTCACGTGATGTGCGCGCTTGGTCATGACTTGGTCACGTGATAATGTGCGCGCTTGGTGAAAACGTGATGGACACGTGGACTTTGATGGATTTTGTTTACTTTTGTTGTGGCTACTGTTGTATTTGATGTTGTCGTTATGTTGTTGTTGCTGTTTTGTTGTTGCTGTTGTTGTTGTCGTCGTCGTCGTCGTTGTTGTTAATTTGCTTACTTTTGTAAATAGTGTTTCCATTTCTTTTTCAAACACAGCAGCTCGGTCTTGGTCCCAGCTCTCCACTTTCAACAGATCAGCTAACGTACTGCGGAACTCTTCCATCGTCATCAAGCCAGTCACGTGGGTAGAAACAGGAGCTCCCCTGCGTATATTCCATGCCTTGAGAGCAGTCTTGTTTGAAATGTGAGTCTTAAATCTGTACATCAGCTCCTCAAGGCTGTGAATATCAAGCTGGTCCTCTAAGCGAATGGGCTCCACCAATTTTCCGTTGCTGTAAAGAGAGATAAGTAAAACACGTTTAGAGATTTTCCAGCTATTCTAAAATTAATTTTAGTTCGTCTATATGTTAAAGGGGCGGATCCTAAGGGAGGGATGCAGAGGGTGCGCACCCCTTCCCTTTAGATGAGTTAATTTAATTACAGTCAATTATGGATTTAATAATTAACCTTTGGTGCTCGAGTCCCGAGCATAAGTGATGTACCCCTCTCCCCCTAAAAGATCCTGGAGGTGCATCACCTCAAAAGTTTTAGATCCGCCCCTGTGTTTTATATCACGGTCGTGGTAAATAAATGATGACATCAGTTGACGATGTAAAAAGAAAAAAAGAAAAAAGAAAGAAAGAAAGAAAGAAGGAAAGAAAGAAAATTGCAGCGTGTATCATTTCTCACAACGACAAACAACGTCTCGCAGCAAAAAGATGTGTCGCAGAAAGTTGAACTTGCTAAAAAAAAAGGATTTTTGATGCTACTGCACATGCTTTTCGCCATTCCCAGCTAAATTTATCGCCTCTATTTTTCGAAACCTCTTCTCTTAATCGTCTAAAACCTCTTCTTGAGTTTCTGAGGGTTGGCAGGCAAGGAGTCGGTCATTTGCCAGGGGTGAGCAGGACGCAGATACCAGGAACAAAAGCAACTGCATCCCGTGAACAAGAAGAACTACATCACTCACTCAAGTGCTCACACACATAGCAAACTCTGTCTTATCACTAAACACGTCATTTCCATATCGTTCCACTGCTCGCTGAGTAAATACCAAAATGTAGCAATATTTTTTTTTTCGTTTTCGATTTAACAAAAATCAGAAATTGTGCGGGGGTATTCAGCTAGTGCGAAGTTTAGCTAAACTTACATGACAGCACTCTGACAAGAACAGTAAAAGATATAATCTCGATTAACTGAGAGTTCAAATGTAACGAGTCTGGTTTCAAGTTTCTTGTCGATTATCAAAGCGACACGGCATCCGCGAGGACATGTCTAAAGAAAAATTATCTCTACAATTTGTCATTTATTGAATGATGATAATTTCTTGTGTTTAGTGCTTTTTTAAGGATTACTGAGTGTTGTGTTTTACGCCTTTAGTAAACAATAACAGCGAACCCGCGAAACACCGACATGTTTAAACATTTACTTAACTAAGAACATCAGCATCGTTTTCTATGTTACATCGGCAGTTTCTAGGCTAATTTTTCTATAATTTTGCAGTTCCTTCTTACCGAATTCCCATCTTAAGGCATGATTCAAGCAGTTTGCAATGAATTGTAAGTTAAACGTGGTTCAGTTGTGCTTTTCTACAAATCCAGATATCTTGTAGTCCTTGAAAGTTCGTCATTACAAAAACCTTATTCATGATCCTCTCACATCTACATCTTTGAGTTGGCAGCTCTTGGACCAATATTTTCGCTTATGATCACACTTTATTCCATACTTTTACGATGCCCAATATACCATGTATCATAACAATGACCGATGTATATACATGACATACCGTGTTGTTATGGTAACATACAGCAACAATAGAATTCCTTGAATATTTGCAAGTATAATTAGTTGGAGAAACAAAGCCTTCTATTCAAGAGATAATTGATTTTAAATTAAGAGACATGGATTACAGTTAGTCGTGCTCGCCGGTCAAAAGAATGCATTAAAGCATCAAAACCAATTGAAATATAGACATCGATAGCTTTATCATTTTAGATATTCATCCTGTGGAAGGTGATGGAAAGACAGAGGCAAACACAATACGAGAAAAAGAGAAACAGTCAACCGAACAGATTGACATACAGACAGTAAGTCAGACAGACAGACAGACACACACACATATACGGATACGCTTACGTCGGGAGACAGCAGAGGGGTGAAAATTTGCTGGAAACTTATTTTTTCAAAAAAGGGTTGTCACAGCCAAAGACCATAGGCGATAGGAGATAGGCAATTCCAAGACCCAATATGAGCTGGAATGACTTGTGTTTCTGCTTCTTATTCTCGTCAAGAACATGGAGCTTAGTGTTGAGATATTCAATGTTGTTTGTAGCTATCAAAACACAATTTTTGACGCAGGGGAGTAGGGTAAGGCGAAAGTTAACTGTATGCGAATACTAAAAATAGCCCAACCGGGAATTCACATGGCGCGCGTGATATTATTTCCTCTCTTATTTATACTCTTTTGTTTGTAGTCAACGACAAAACCATTTTAAAAATTTTAACCTCGAATATTTGCGTTTACTTGTATGGCTATAATTCCTTTCCATCTTGGAATCATACAGTGACCTATCGCCTATAGACCCCTTGCAGCACGTAAGAATGCAGCTCAATCTGGGGGACAAAACAATGGATTCTAGCTCTTAAGAGAGCAAAAGTCTTTTGTTTCGTACCCCAGATTGAGCTGCTCTGACGACATGTGCAAGGAGTCTACTGCCTATCTCCTTTGGCTCCGACAACCTTTTTTGGAATAAGTGTATACGAATTAGCAAAGCCAAAGAAAGCAGACAAACAGACAGGTGTTTAAAAATCCAAAATACGGATAAATAGAGGGACAGATGGCGGACGAACTGACATGAGTAACTCGTATTCCTCGTCTTCCCCAGACACAGCCTCCTCGAAACGTGACTTACCTGGTGTCGTCGGTGGCAACGGTCATTGAGTTTGGGCGACTGACTAACGGTTGACCCTTCAGGAAAACATACAATACCGATTAAACAGGAATAAAAAATAAAAAAATAATATATAAGACCACATTACGTTTTACGTTTATGCTCATTGTCTCGTGAACGAAATTATGCCCAACAATACAACAGTACTGTTTCAATACATCATGGTAACTTGAGGGTTAAAGCATCACAACAACCACCTTCTTGACAACCACATACACAGAATCAAAGGATTCAAGTCAACGTTATTGATTGAGTCGCAAAATTCTTAAAAATTGTCTATACAATACGCCACTGAATTCTAGAGCAGTATATAAACGACCATCGTGAGAATGTTTTAGACATATCCCTACAGCAGTATCTATCGTTACTGATTTGGAGTTATATATTTGTATTTCGTTTCCGTCATTTTGAAGTAATAATTGTTTTCAAAGGATTAAACACATGAAGGCAGAAATCTCAGCAAACAAACATAAAGAATATATAAAGACTGAATAATCAATAAACTGCTCTTCAAAAGATACACAATAAATGATGTGAACAGCCTATGTTTTATCATGTAATTTAATGCTTGTATTATTTTTGTTCGTACCTTGTAATTCGGATTTTCTCGTTTTCTTTTGGCTTCCAGGTTCGACCAGATAGCAGGGGCTAACATCTTCACCACGGTACGGAACTGAAGAACAGACTTCCGGGAAGTACTGGAACAGGCTGATATACCACGAGAAGACCCCATAGACATGGACCCTCGTTCATCGTCGCCATTAGCGCCGGGAACAGCAAGAAATGATGACATTCTCGCGATTCTCGCGTGACAGCCTTAACTTTTCACCTCATGAGATACAGTAAAGTTCCTGTCAATCCATAGTAGTTTCTTTTGACGGCGGTGCTTCTTCCTCTACATGAGGAAAAATGACATAGTCTCTCGTTATTATAATACTGCAAAGGTTATGCGACATAATACTAACGTCGTCAAGACATAAAAAATTTTAAAAATCTCTGATCTCCATGAGATAGGACTTGTCATGTTCATTTTGTGACACGTACCGTTATCTGACTACGTCACTGGGTGAATGAGGGGGGAGGGGAGGGGAGGGAGTCACGCAAACAAAGGCGTGTACCAATTGGCTTCAAATTTGCACCAAATAAGCTTTTATTCACTTCTTCAGCAATCAGACTTGTTCTCATTGGCCAAATTGCTAACGCGAAGGCAGTGGAAAAAACTCGGTCATAACTTACGGTACGGTCCTCACGCTCGGTTAATATAGGAGGTATGACTTTCTAAAATAAGTTTGACACAGAAACAAAGTCCAAACAACCCAAAAAAAATTTAAAAAAGTCCCAAACCGCCAACAATATTATTTGTCGATGTATCGTCTGACAAAGAGACAAAGCCGATGTTCCGCTTCAAAAACTTTAATGAAGTACTGTTTCAAAAGTTCGAGGTTCGAGTTAAAAGCCAACGACATCGCAGCAGTAATGAGACACAAAATCAACTTGTCTGCTTTTTTTCGGAAACTCTGTGGTTATTCATCGATGGGCACGCAGTCCGTGACTCTGTTCACGAAGTATTCATTCAGCCGAGTGTAAACACGTGTGCCAGAGGCGGATCTTTCTTTGTGTCAAATTAAAGACTTTGAATTTAAAAGAAGAAACGCTGAAATCCTGAAACAGTATAAAATATATGTTTGTTTTTTAAATTTAAGAATGACGAAACGTAACTGAATGGTCTACGCATGTGTAACTTTTCTAACGCATCTCATATGGATAAGGGACCACTAGGTCTCAATGAGACACAGCGATTGTTACTGATCAGAGCAAGTGGTTAATCTTATATGGTCTAGGGGCCGACTAACCTCTCCCTTCAGGCCTTCGGGCGAGCTCGCTGATTAGTCATTATGGATAGCGGTGTTGGAACCGAAATCTCCAGCTGACCCGTAAATGGTTTCGCCCTGCCATACGACGCTTCAGCCCCATATACTCAAGTAATTAAATTGAAGAAATCATCCAGGATTCAAGGATCATCTTTCATTCTCAGTTAAGAAGGAATTTATGACTTTACACGGACTATAGTAACATGCAAGTTAACCTACGGTACTGTCGGTGACAGAGCCTTTAAATCAGAAATATCTGGCAACAAGAAGCAAACGAAACAATATTTTTGGCTTTCTCAAAAATTTAAAAAAATAAGAGAGAAAAGTTCGTATTGCTAATTCAAAATTCTAGTTCATTTAATACAGACTAGTTTTCATATACAACTTACCTTTTCTCCAGCCAAGTTATTTTCACTTTAGCATCAGACTTTTGACTCTTTTAGTATTTATAAATTACAAAGTTGTAAGATTTTCTTGGGCAATATTCACATGGCCGATTATGGTCAGCGATTTTTACGCAATATCTTTGGTAACTTTAGTTACTTACTTGACGTTCCTTTAGTTCTTTCGCTATACTTTTATGATATTTTCAAGCTTATCTTTCGTCCATCATAAGTCAAGCTACTAACACGGATTATTCTAGATCCTTCTAATGCTTACAGAAGCTTAGCAATTTCTTTGTTATTGCCATGGTAACGCCTTAACCTATCATTAGTTGGTCATCCAGAGTTAATCACCTAGCGGGAAACAAAAGAACGTAAGAATAGCACTAATTACGCTAAAGAATTGCCCAAAGCCAAAAAGTACTAACGATAACAGATAATCGCCATTTTGTTTTGAGAATAATCTTGCTCGAACTTTCAGCTGGTTGTTTAAAAATGTTGAAGATAAAATACTCTTGAAAAAGACACTAGATTGGAGCCAAGAAGAACGAATAGTTAAAATCAAACCAACGAAAAACGAACGACAGATTAACCGAACGAACGAAAAGAACGAAATAGCGAACGATCAGAGTAACGAAATGAAGGGGCGAACACCAGACCGACCGACCGACCACACGGTTATTAGAAGGACGACGGATCAAACGTGACAAATATCATGGAAGAATGAAAGACAAAAGATATAATCATCTAATGGATAGATGAACAGGATGCTTGTCTCGTAGCTGATTGATTAGCGCCGCCGGAAAAACTCAAACAAACTGCCATTCTCCTTTCCTTTCAAACTCAGCTCACGTTTAACATCAATATTCTTCTTCTTAAATCAATCAAACTACACAAACTCCACTTTGCTAACTGCAGCGCAGCTAATTTCGTCATCGGTTTATTTTATGAATGAAGGACTGAGTATACGGAAGTTGAAGGCAAAAGTGAAACGGATCTCCAGTGAAATGAACTCGCACAAAAATTCATATTATACTAATCTCAAAATAACAAAATAGAAGAGAAAAATATAGAATGCTGAAATACTGGGAATTCTGTGTAAATAATGGGAGAAAATGAATATTCTGCCTAAAATAAATATTTAGAGAATAATTGAGTTTTGAAATAAGTCTATATCAATAACAGTCTTGCTTTATGGTGTTTCTGCTTATTCTACTAGGACTCTTCACATCAGTGACGTAGTTTTTACGCCAATGTTTGATGTTGGTGATAATAAATATTTAGCCCAATTCTGCAAATACCAGTTTAAATTTATTGTGATAAGACAAGAAATTCATCAAGTTTTCTATATTGCTCCAAATTGAAACCTGAATTTTACCTTTTATCCTTAGGCATTAATATTGCTATCTCTGAGATGATTGATTATGACACTCAATGTATTGTTATTTGTTAGATCCCTGGCTAGCTACTTTGCAAGGCGACAAAAAAGGACTTGACAGAAGTGAGGCAGTAATTGACGGGATAAACTTGTGGCTGATTCCTGTGAAGCCAAGTCTGTGGTTTATGTCGCCAAACTTGGATTAAACTACCCACTTTTATGCGCAAAAGCGTAAGTATTGTTGAATTATGCTAGTCTTATTTGAGAACGAAAGAAACTTTAGAGGTTAAAGGTTGATTAAAAGATTAGTAGCAGCATCTACACAGGGAAAACAATATGAACAAATGTTAATGAAATGGCCTTAATGTCAGAACGAAAAACACAGCAAGGCTCTAGTGTAGATAAATGATACCAGGATAAAGCTAACGACTCGTCAAATCCTCTGTTTAGTAACTGTTCATTTATTACAAGAGCATTCGGTGCCTCTCAATCAGGGGCCGAACCCCCGGTGTCTTGCATTAAATTGGAAACGACTTTTTGCTCTCTTCTATGCTGAAAGAGTTTCCAAGTCAAGCGGTTTTTTGCACAACACGTTAACCCATGACTGATCGAGAGACAAAATATCTGAAAGAATTTTTATTCAGTGATTATATTTTCTTGGCAGTGATTATATTTTCTTGGTATGAAGGGATTACTCTTTTCTTCATATATGCACAGTATTCATGATAATTTTAAGTTAAGCTTTATATGACTTTTAATTCTCTGTAAACCTCAACATTGGAAAACAAGGTGTGTATGTGTTCACCACCTCTGACCACTGTCTTGTCACTGTGTTTTCTCTAGTGCCGGGATCCCCCCTACTGCGAATACTAATAGTCGTTTCCTGTTTCTTTCCCGCTGCGCTTTGAGGCTTTTTCTCCGATACAAATTAAGTTTCTTCCGGTTGCTAAGATACAGATTAATATTGTAAACCACTATTTAAATTGAAACAAATCCAATTCACTGTACATTCAAACAATTAACAATTTACGATCGGCGCCTTTTGATACAGTTTTAATATGATATCTTAATCCTCCCATAAGATAGGCCGGTCTTGCAACCGAGAAATACATATATAAAAGTAACGAGGATAAATTCATCGGAGAAAAAATATCTTATTGCCCATGACATCTCGTACACAAGAGCCTGCGTACAAAAAGAAGGGAGTCTGGCGAATTGCTAATCAAGACTTTGTAACATTACATATATAATAGCGTCACGCAAATTTAAGAGCTAGCTGGCGACCTACGATGGTTCATGTCGAAAAAATGTCTTTGTGATTCTATAATAAATTTCGATACATCGCGCATGCGCATCTTGTTCACGAATCAATAAGCAGTCCATCGAGTTATGGATGTACACTCCTGACACTCGGAGACCCGCTAATTCGCCTTTCCTGAATCGAGCGGAGGACTAGGTTTAATTCGAGTTCGCAAAGCATCTATGGATTGTTTAAAGGGACAGGAATTACAAGGAATAAAAGGAATATAGACGAGTGCTGTACGAATTGCTAAGGACTAGATGCTCAGGATTAATAACAGCAGACTTCTTCTTCTTTATAGATTTTTCCCCCAAAGAAAGAAAGAAAAAACCAAAATTAAAATAAAAAGCAAAACAGATGAAAAAAAAAAAAAAAAAGTCTTGAATTCACCAACTAGCTATCAGTGGTCACCCATCTGAGTACTAACCCAGCCCAACGGGCTTGACTAACTGTCTTGAAAGCACAACGCATTAGACCACTCGTCTATCGCTTTCACAAAAGATTATACCACAGCAATGCATGCCAAAACAATGCACCAGATAGACTAGGTTATTTTTCTCTTTCAAATCGACGTGAACCGTGGTTAGAGC
>JAAAQI020027901.1:0-19045 GCA_011800005.2 Stichodactyla mertensii | reverse complement strand
TTGTTTCAGTGTCTTTATGAGTATACTGTAAACTATGACGAGGAAGCTGAGGTAAGAAGCAATACATCGTCACTACCCTACTACCACCCTCACTCTCTCCCTCACCATCACCAGCATCGTCATCATCATCATCAGTCAATCAAGATCATCATCATGCATCATTATCATCATCATTATCGCCGCCATAACTACCGTCATCAACATAACCAACATCACCATCATCATCGTCATCATCAGCACATCAACACCTTGCATCATCATCAACTACAATAACAACCGGGAAAAAACTGGTTTAGTTTATTCAAGATCAGACATGATCGTTACAATAATAGTAGCTAATTGCAAATAATCAAATAGTAAAGAGTGTATATTACTAGTGGTAAATATAAAATAAAGCAAATGATAGAGTGATTTTCCTTCGACCATGAAAGAATAGGCAAACTAATAGTTAGTAGTAGACTCTAAACCTATTGTTTTCTTTTGTTCTTTATCAACTAGCACAAACTATAGTCATTTTTCTTTCACGGTCGAAGGAAAATCACTCTAAGATCACATTTTCTGGAATATAGTTAGGCCTGGGTCAAATGCTGCACTTCACATGAGCTGAACCTAATGCAAATGAGCAAAACCTATTGTTTGGATCATTTGCATTAGGTTCGGCTCATGTGAAAGTACAGTGTTTGACTCAGGCCTTAGTTGTATATAAATAATATTTAGGAATCGTATTACATGTCAAAATGTAAGGCATATTTGAAGATTGAAATTGTTTTCAATTTATTTATTCATTTTATGTGTGTATGAATGGGAAATGGGTGGCAGATGATTTAAGTATTTTATATTATGTGGCAAATTAAATATGTATTGAATACAGATTCTTGTGTTCTATGAAGTGTGCAACTTTATAGTAAACTTTAAATTGGTAAGAATTATTAGCTGACAACCATGATCTCTGACTAGAAGAAACAAAACAATGAATGTTTTTTTTTACAAAGTTGATGCCTCCTCAGACTGTGCATCTTCTGTCTTTTGATGCTGAAACATAGCATAATTAAAAACTAAGTGCTGTGTGTGCTACCAGAATAATTACATGATTGTGGAGGATAAGTAAATACATATACCAAAGGCTATGACAAGTATAGTTTGCCTCTAATGTGCCACAGCAAATACCTGGCAAGATGCATATACAAAAAGTCTAGATCTGTTTATTCAAAGTAGTGCATTCTAAATACATAATCGTAAATTGTTGTAGCAAAGGCTTTGGGCACTTCCTCACTGAATCTCTGATCCTCTTTAGGAATTCTTCTGTGGAAGCTTGATAGTCACCTAAATTAGTAAGAAAAATAAATGCACTAAATAACAGCTTTGGTAGAGATCCAAAAATCACCAAGTTTCCTTCATGGAAAAAAAGAAAAAAAACGCACAAGAGCTTACCGTTTTGGTTTCAGAGTACTGCTCTAAGCCATACTCTCCACTGAAAGAAAATGAGTGAGAAATTAATACTGGACTATAGTTAGACTCCAATAAAGTTGGCAATACAGACTACTATAAGCACTGCCAGTGCAAGAAAATTACAACACCTATCATGACTAGCAACAAAAATTTTTGAACTTTTCCACACAGCATACTGGCACCTAATAAATGCTGCACATTTTTGGGATGCAAACATCATGAAATGCAGCTAAAACTGCTTCAACTGCAACAAAAAATGAAGTTCAATTACACTTACAGTTCTCGGCCTGATCCTGACATTTTGTACCCTCCGAATGGTGCCTGAGCACTGAGAGCATCATAGCAGTTCACCCTAAATTAAGAGACAGAGTACAACAATGCATTGATTTCTTGATCGATTCCTGACAACTCCCAAAGTCTGAGTTTGAGTTTGTAACTTCCATCAATCAAAAGACAAACAGCAAAAAGGTGGACAGCAGCCAAAACTGGAATTCTCTGAAAAATGAAATGTGCCTTATGCAAAGTTTAGAGTAATTCTCTCGATAGGCGAAGTACTCTAATCTGGGATTCAGCAACTCCTACGTACAGTTGACCAAATTTTACATTTTTGTTCATCAAAAATTTGCAATGCCTACACCTGTAGCCTGTAGCTTTTTGTTGTGCAATAAAACTAGTCATCACTTCTTTCTGTGTCCACCTCATCATTCAAGAACGAACATTTTACTCTATTGGGTTAATTATTAGATCATTTTCGATTTCTTGCCAAAGAACAGCTTTCAAATGTATCTCGTTCATCCAGATTAACTGTTTTCGTGGATAAAAGCAAAACAGTTCTTAAGAAATCCTATTCAAAGACTTCGATGTTGCTACGCACCAAACAGTGCCAACACGCAGACTATTGGACAGCATCATGGCACGCTCAAGGTCGTTAGTGATGACAGAACCAGCCAGACCATACAAACTCTTGTTGGCACGTTTAATTATGTCATCTGTGTCTTTGAACTTCAAGATTTGCATCACTGGGCCAAAAATCTGGAGATTGGAGAAGTAAATAATCACTTATAAAACATTTACTTGGTGTAACTTGGATTGAATGGTTTTCATATGAGTGGGATTAAACGACACAGAGCAAATTCATAGCAGTGACGTAACTATACATTGTGATTGGATGATTGGCAAGAAAACAATGGGAAGCCATTTCAGTGTTACAGCACACCGTGCTGTGTACATGCTGTAGAGCAGATCTCGTATGGCTTTGATCGCCACCGTTAGTGTGCCTTGCTGCAACTGTGATGTTTTCTAGAATTTTGCCGTACCTTGCAGTGCCTTGACCGTATTGTGACCATGTTTGTGCTGTGAGCATTTCACAGTGTCACAGTCATATGAAATCTGCTCCAAGTTGGTATTGTACATTTCCCGCTCGTACAAAAACTGCTCTAAGGGGTATTGAATCAATCCTTGAAAGCCCGTACACGGGGTCCACTCTGCCTGAATTTCTGTACCAGATTCCATACCCTGAATGTTTGCAACAAGCCTTATTTGCCAGTGTCCTGGACTCTGGTTTGACTTACATGGTGCAAAATGTTAAACAAAACTCAGTGCTGCACTTGAATATAATGTGTAATATGCTGGGCCACAAAATCGAGCAGTTCAACTTAATTTTTGCATAACATCAATGGGCTCTGCATGTTTCAGAATAAAATGTTTGTATTACCACTTTGCATGAAACAAGACTTCTTGTTGTATGCAATCACGGAGAGACAGATATTCAGTTTTTTCCACGTGCCAAGAAATAATATTTGTCATGTGCAGATAGGTAATGCGTACTCAAGTGCAACATTTGCGAAGCAACAATGTAGCCTGGTGCTGTCCCAGTTGTAACAAAAACTTAAAGGGATTAACCCCAGAAATGTGTCACAGCTGTTTAGAAAAAGAACTAGGATAACCATTCATTCTACTGTCCTTCCATTCCTTTCATTCACTTTACAACAATTTCTTTTTCACATGATATTTGATCTAACCACACCCATGCCATACCTCTTCTTTGGCAACAGTCATTTCATCTTGAACATCAGAGAACACAGTTGGCTGGATAAAGTAGCCTTTGTCACCGATGCGACCACCACCAACTTCTAGCTTTGCTCCCTCATTTTTCCCGCTTTCAATCAAATTCAAAATTTTGTCGAATTGTGCCTGGTCGACCTAAAAGACATGAAAATTTTGTTAATACAGACAACTCACTTTTAACCTATGGTATCTTAAAACCTGCAAGCAAATGGCAAAACAAGGTAGATGTAAAGACACATTGTATAAATACAATACCTGTGGGCCTTGTTCGTTATTCAAATCAAAGGGGTTCCCCACAGTTCGGTTCTGGGCCCTTTTTACACTCTTCTCCACAAACTCATCATATATTGCCTCCTCAACAAAGGCACGACTTCCAGCACAACAGCACTGACCCTGGTTAAAGAAGAGGGCAAAGTGGCTCATCTCGACTGCAAAATCCACATCTGTATCTTTGAGCACAATATTTGGGCTCTTGCCACCCAGTTCCAGAGTAACATTCTTCAGATTACTTGCTCCTGCAGCTTGTTGAATAAGTTTTCCAACCTGTTCATGATAATATCATGCTTAGATTGTTATTGTTTGTGGCTTATTCCTAAGGGACTCAGTGTAAAAACCACTGAGGGCGTAAAGAAACTCTGGCACAAGAGACTTCCCTCAGTGTCAAGCCTCTACTGATTATTTAAGTGTTTGGAACTTGGTCACAGTAAAGGGCCGCAAAGTAATTTACATGAAAAGAACTTAAATTCGAGGACTCTTGAACAGCATCTGAGCCTTGGCTCGAATAACTAAATTTTTTGAAAGAAAAAAGGAAAACCTGGCCCATAGTACTCGGCTGCACACTCAGGGGCAGATCCAGGATTTTTGAGAGGGGGGTGACTGAAATCTCAAAACATTGAATGTACTTTATCAGTTATATGTTATATACGGTGTGCAAGGGGGTTTCACATGATTGTAATTGAATGAGACAATTTAAAAAGCATTGGAATACAACAAAAAATGAAAACATTTTAAAATTTTATATATTTCTAAAATGCTGATGTCAAGATCAAAAATATATATTTTACTGGCCAAAAAGGGGGTGACTAATTAACCCCATCACCACCCTTAAATCCATCCCTGACACTACTTGTACCTCTGTAGAACCAGTGAAAGCAATTTTGTCTACATCCATGTGGCTTGCTATCGCACCTCCTGCTGTTGGACCATAGCCAGGAATCAGATTCACAACACCAGGAGGAAAACCAGCCTGAATAATTAAAAAAAAGCTTAATATCCCACTAAAAGGATTCCTTAGGAAGCTATGGTTAAGCATCTCATGCACGATAATTGCTGAATGATGCAATTCTAAATTCAATGGATAGACCAAGTTGGAAATTACTTGTTGGGAACTACGGTGTACAACGTACCTCAGCGATAAGTGAACCAACATACAATGCAGTCAGGGGGGTCTGCTCTGCAGGTTTCATTACCACAACATTTCCAGCTGCCAGGGCAGGCCCAAGTTTCCATGCCTGCATTAGTAGAGGGAAGTTCCAAGGAATAACTTGCCCAACAACCCCAACTGGTTCATGGCGAGTGTAGCACAAAAATGGACCATCTGCAGAAGAATTAATACAATGCATCATCAGGTACATATTGGATCATTCTATATTTATAATTTAGCAAGCAAAAAAGTACATAATTTCATTTCACATCTAATGAATGCAGAACTGGAAAGTCAATTGTTGGATGGATTGAAACTAAACTTAGCCCAGAAAAGGTTTTTGGGCTCTGTCGCCGTTGTGTATACCAAAAACTATATTGGTTTCTTGGTTAGGGTTCTTTGTATTGCAGGGTACTGTTTGGCTGCTATTCCAATTGTTTTTTAGGTTTTGTTTCTATTCAACTGTGTTGTCAGTTCATGAAGACAGAACCAGTTTTGGAAAAAAACATACAAATCCATTTGGTTTGAGCTAAATCTCACAGTTTAATGACTTGGAAGATATGAATATTATTAGTGTCCCATTATATTGAAGGTTTATTAAATGCTCCATACCTAGAGGAATGGTTTTGCCATGAATCTTATCAGCCCATCCAGCATAGTACCGATAGCATTTGATGACCAAATCAAGGTCAATATTTAAGGAATCACGGTATGGCTTTCCATTGTCAAGTGATTCAAGACTCTAAAGAAAAAGAAACATGTATTTATATAATCATCCCATATGTATTGAATCATGTTAGAATATTCCAGATTCCAAGTAATAGATTCTGGACTCCACATTTTCCATTCTGTATTTTACAAACTTGAATTCTGATTTGTATGGGTTCCAGATTTAATTACAGTGCAGCAAAAAAAAAAAATGCCATGTTATAATTGCTGATTTGAGAAACCACCTTCTTTGATAATGACTCTTAAGAAATAGAAGATGTTTTTCCATGTAATATAGGTCTAATATCACATGAGGAAAGTTTGGGAGAAGTCAAAGAGCTGTTGTGTAAAATGGAGCCATAAGGCAAGGTTTCAAACAGAGAACTTGAGACGTCTCCCAAACTATCCCAAGTGTGATGTTAAACCAACATCACATGGAAAAAACATTTTATATTTGTTTTGTAAAATAATGAGAAGCACCCCATGTGATATTGGTCTCATGTAAACAATAGCAGCTAGCCATGCCAATCACAACCATGAACAGGTTAGAAATTGGTCATTTTACAAAAAGCAATACGTAGGGATCTTGCTTCTCAATATTTTAAACAATTTCTTACAGCCAAATACGCTCTGTCTCTTTCTATCAGATCAGCCAGTCTATACAGCAGACGGCCTCTTTCTGATGCATCCATTGTCCTCCAGGGACTTCCCAGCTCAAAGGCCTGTTGGGCAGCTTTCACTGCAAGATCCACGTCAGCCTGCAAATGAAAAATACTCTTAATATTCCAGTTATGATCTTAAAAGTACAACTTGTTAAGTTCTTCTCACCTTGTCTCCTTCAGCAACATCACAGACTTTTTCACCAGTGGATGGATTAATAGTTGGAAAGGTCTTACCACTGACTGAATCAACAAAATTGTTGTTGATAAAAGCCTACAAAGAAGGAATCATTAAATTATGCTTTTTTAGCAAGTGAATGTTGACAATAGGCTGATTCAGATCTTGAAAATATATAAAAGGAAGAAAAGAAAAAGGATTGAATGCAATGCATTGCATATGAAATCAAAGAATGAAAGAATCAAGAAAATGAAAATAAGTAAAGAAAAATAATGCACTGGGAAAAAGCAAAATAATGGAGAGGTAAGAAAGGGAATAGAATGGAATGGTAAAGAAAATAAAAGTGATAAGAGGAAAATGAAAAACCAAATGGAAGAAAAGCTGGAAAAGAAAGGTATGGAAAAATGAATTGAGATAGGAAAGAATAAAAGAAAAGGAAAAAATGACAGAAATTAAAGGAAAACAGGGCATTTGAAGCACCTGTGTATACTTGACTTCTGGGTTATCATCTACTTGTGCCTTAAAAATAATTGAAACGTAAATTATAAGCTTGGCAACCTAAACATGTTGCTGCTTGATTGGACCAAGATTCTTACCTGTGCTTGAGCTGAAAACCTGCACAGCCTGCTGACTGCTGGCAGTGAATGCCTCAACACTGTCCTGGGAATAGATGCAGCTAGATGAAGTGCCATTATTGCCTACAAACAATAATAATAAAGAAATAATGTCTATTAAAAAATTGTAAGTCAGTCACCCAGTTGTGGCAGCCAAAAAACCTTAACTATTTCTTATATCACCACAATAATTCTGCTCAAGCTACTTAGGCCTGGGTTTTTAACCAAACTGATGAAAAATGGTTTTAATTTGTTATGGGTGATTTACTGGGAAGATGGTAGTCAAACGTGGCACAATGGTAGACGTATTGATGACGTTAGCAGCCTTAACTTACTAGTTTTGTCTTATGGTAGTCAAAATGATCATCTAGGCATAAAATTTACTTTTTCTCCATTCTGGCTCTCATTTTTCTCTTTCAAAAGAAAATGGCTCTTACATTGTTTTGAGGTAAATGTCTTCTATAACCTCCTAATTGGCAATTCGGATTTCACCTCTTACGTAAGGAGAAATAGAGTGATGTGTATGTTGACATTAGTCGCGTTAACTGTTTTGTCAAAAATTTCCTTAAAAACTGATTTTCAAGATCGCCAATTAGATTATTTTAAGGATTCATATTTGAAGAGTTCTCAGTGAATTCGTTTTCACTCTTGGGTGATATTTGCAATGGGAAAGAGAAATAACGTTTTTCCTTGAAACAGCTGCCATTTTGGTCACATGACCATGCAATTACCAAATTTATCATTTATAAGGTTGTTCATTTTATCAATGTCTATCGTTGTGCCAAATTTCATTTATTTTTGTGAATTTACCAATTGCAAGCTACAGCACAAAATACAAATTCCCTTTGAGTTTAACCACCGACCCCTTAACTAGCTTGAGTGACTGGTTCTGCTCCACTTGACTAACTAATGCAAGCAGACTTTTACAATTATTTCTTGGGTATATAACTGATAGGAAATAAGCATACATGCCAAAAATACCTAAAACAATGTTAACTGTATTGATTATTTTTATAACTTAATACGTGTTGTACACGTTATTTATTACGTGACATTAATTTTGCGTGTGGTTGTAGCGAACTTCATTACGTCAATTATATACAATATTTCAGTGGCTTCCTGTTTTATTTCTTGAACATGCATATTTATAATTGAGAATTTTACCTTTTACCTTGCCAGAATTGCAATTTATCCTACGCTAAGTATGACAGCAGCATACTAGATTATAAGCATGTCGTAGTCATTTCTTTTGATATTTCAATATTAATTATATTTTTGTGTGGGAAGTTCAAAACACCTGGATGGCATGCACCATTTCGTACCATGTGCACTTGAACGACTTCTTGAATTGTTGAACTTCTTTTGAACAATTTAACTGCGTAGTCACCGTCGGCTTCGGGAGAAGAGAATTAAACAACACGAATTTTAAGAAAGTAGACTTAATACTCCAAAAAGTGTCAGTTAAGAAAATATGCCAGTTAAGAAAATAAATCTGCTGATTTATTATGCAATATTAAGCTTATTTGTTGATGACGCGGCTCGAAATTCGAAACGACAAACGCAGGACCCAGTAGCTTATTCAATTTATAACTTTTTAAAGTAAATTCAAATAGTCTTTTAAAAAAGCGTTATATGGCATTCTTTAAACAGAGTTGCGATGTGCACGAAGCAAGGCCTTTTTGTACAAGACGTTTGTTCAAGGTTGTACTTTCGTCCAATTAGAAACAAGGCCAAAAATATCGCCAAAGCGCTTGTCGTTTACGCAACAAGTGCACATCATGTCGAAAAGTTAATGTTACGCCACACTGTTAATAGTTATATCAGAGTACTTGTACATACCTCGATCTCTATCAAGGACGCTTCTTGATGAGTCTGCAGTTCAAGAACGAGTAACGACTAATGGATCGGCCCACACCCCCCTGGGGTTTCTTATATTAAAACCTTCGAGCTTAGTTTCCTCTCCTACGCCAGTCAAAACAAATGTACGTAGCTTAATCTTTTGTTGTTCAGTTTTTTTCCTTTCATATGTTAATTTGATGTCATCATGTGCAACGCCCCATTTCAGAACCAGGATCTAACACAATGATCTGTCAGAAAAAAAATCCTTTGTAATAATCCTTCAGAGTTTAATGAATGACAGGAAATGAACGAATGAATGAATGAACAAATGAATGGATACCAAAATAAACTGGAACATAAAGAAATAAATTAATGAATGAACGATTAAATGATCGAAAAAGTTAACGAATGAATGATTGAACGAACAAATAAATTAATAAATGAGTGACAAATGAATGAATGAATGAATGAATGTATGAATGAATGATATGAATAAACGAAGGAACGAATCAAACTGATATAAATAAACGAATGAATCAATCAATCAATGTAATGAAAGCAATAAATAAAAGAGAAAAAGAACGAAAACCTTACAGACCCTAACCTGTTATAAAAACACTGAGGGGGGAGGGGAGGGGAGATGGAGACTATATATTGGCTGGCTGTAGTTCACCATTCTTCACCAGACATCTTGCAGGTCAATCAGTTTCATTTCTTCCAAGATCAAAAAAAATACCTTGATAAAGAGAATCTGCAATGGAGATCCCTGAAGTCAAGTACACCAAGGTATAGTTCTTCGTGTAGAATGATTTGTGAGCGTTTATATTATATATAATCGTCAGTTCGGCATGAATTTTATACAGTAGCATAGTGTAATAAGCTTATGGTTTACTGTAAACCTCCCATGAGTTACCTTTGTTTTACGAAATTGTAAGCTTCGATTTTCTGGTTATTATTGAAGCAAATCTCGTTAAAATGAATTTTAGAAACGATTTTTAAGAACTATTAAGAGCAGCGAAAGCGATATTGCACAAGTGTTTTGCACCACATTCATATAGAGTACGAATTACAGTGCTTCAAGTCCTAACGTACCCTGTGCGAGCAAAGAAAAAAACCTCTGCTCACAGGGTAGTCCTAACAGGTAAAAATAGAAAGAATTGCGTAATTGGCGAGTAAAATGGCCGTAAAAATAACGTTTTTTTCGCTTTTTATTAGCTTATAATGAATCTTGTTAGCTTACTTAAGGTTTATTTTATCGGTACGAACATAGCAGTCACAATAGCTGACTAGCTAGTAATACCTAACTGACGACAAAAAAGAAGTCTAAAAGAATAAGTTAAAGTAATCAAGTTATAAATTGTATTTATTACTTCAATTCTGTTGAAAAAGTCATAACTGCCAGCACTTTTCCTATTCCTGAGCTTATGCATGGAGCATCGTGTTACCAACACACAATTCTTGCAAAACTAGGAATGGTTGCATTTGAAAAAGGATCTTGGAATTGGAACTTGGTAGGAGTTATTTCCAAAAACAAAATAATATAACCTAGGCATTATCACTACATCTAAACTTGAATGATTTTCAAGGCATTAACATTCTTCAATTTTGAATTCCTCTTTAACCAAATGTTGTTTGATTCTGCCAGAGTCTGCCACTTGGCTTAAGGTACTGTTTATTTGGATCATTCCAAATGGTAATGTCAGTGGGTCTTGGATGAGAATAAAAACCATCCTTAAGCTTGCCATCTAACCCTCTACAAAACTCTGGCAAACAGACTTTAACAGAAGTTGGTTCTGAGTAATGTAGAACTAATACATCAATGTGATGCTAGCTTTCAAGAACCAAATTGTGTATTAATTTTGAAGAGAAATTTCTACATTCTGTCTTGCAGTTGTTTATCAACAATGAATTTGTTGATGCTGTAAGCAAAAAAGCCTTCCCTACTATCAACCCATCCACTGAAGAAAAGATCTGTGATGTTGCTGAAGCAGACAAGGTTTGACAGATTCAATTTATAGAATTACAAAGATATATATATATATATATATATGTTCACATTGGGGAAATTTGCATTCTTGCTTAATCAGTGATTTTATTCCATTCATCGAGCATCTTACCTTCCATTTTTCATACTTTCTCTCTCATCTTACCTTACATTTTTCATACTCTCTCTCTCTCTATTCTCTATTTTTGGCAAGAAATTCCAAACTATTAAATCAAAATGCTTTTGTTGGGGGCTGTTGACCTCAAAGGTATACATTAATCTTCAAAACTTTCTACTTAAATTTGACTAAGTTTGTTGGTTTACGTGATACATGTATCTGTGTACAGGCTGATGTGGATATTACAGTCAAAGCAGCCAAAGAAGCATTCAAACTTGGCAGTCCCTGGAGAACAATGGACGCTTCAGAGAGAGGGCGGCTGTTGTACAAGTTGGCCACCTTGATTGAACGAGATGCTGAATACCTAGCTGTAAGTGGAGAACATGAATTTCCATAACCTTAGATTCCAGGAAAAGTTTTCCTGCTCAACAATAATATATTACCTCTTATCTGCCACTCCCTCCATTTTCTCATCAAAATATTTCATCCTCCCCCCATAAAAAATGAAAAACCACTAAGTCACTGACACATGCATGTGCAATGTCATTACAGAGTTCACAAGTTATAATGTGTCACATGATCCATTTTAGAATCTAATTTCCAGGACCCAACATGACCAACCAATGACAGCTCTGTACACAAACTATACACTGCTTTCTTACGACCCCTAAAGCATTTTGTTTTGGCTCACTTGCATCAAATTGAGGGGCACTTTGCATGAACACAATGGTTATTATGTGGAGTGAAGGATAACAAGCTATTGTACTCATGTGAAGTGCCCTTCAAAGTCAAGAATAAGAAACCAGGGAACAGAAATTTCAGTTGCTTGAATTCATTTTTTTTTTTTTTTTTTAAACCATTTAAACCAGAGGCTAGAGTCTATGGACGGTGGCAAAATCATTAATGAGTCTGCTGGAGATATCCGAACTGCTATCAACTGTTTCAAGTATTATGCTGGATGGGCTGACAAGAGCTGTGGGCAAACAATCCCAGCTGACGGGCCACTCTTTGTGTACACCAGAAATGAACCTGTTGGTGTGGTTGGTGCCATTACGCCTTGGAATTTCCCACTCATGTTGGCGTCATTAAAGATTGCTCCTGCTCTTGCTTGTGGTTGTGTTGTGATTTTGAAACCTGCTGAGCAAACACCTCTGACTGCCATGTACCTTGGAAGTTTGATTAAAGAGGTGAGATATGATTTGTTCATCCCTTCTCTCTTTCTTCATTACTCTATCCCTTTCCTCCTTCCTTCCAATAGACATTTCTCTCCAGCCTGTGTGCACATCATGATTTGAATGGCCACAAACCCCCCAAAAAACACTCAACTCAAAGCTATTGTGCAACAAATTTGATATTTCAAGAAGGGAATAATTATTTTAGTGAATAATTATTGGAAAATTTCCAAGAACTGCATGATAATTACCATCCCAAAGCTCTGGTTCCTGCTATCATGGCCCATCAAATAGGCCATTTCCAACTTCTCGAAAATGACGCATGAAGCAGCGAGTGAAATCACACTTTGTGGCGTGAAATGACTGATTTGTTCTGTCACTCTTTTCTTTATGACTAAAAAAAAATTAACTTTTAAGCAACAGAAAAAGTCAAAGAAATGTCGGTCGCTTCGAGCCACCAAGCGTGGTTTCACACGAAGCCTCACCTTCTTGCATAATTTTTGAGAAGTAGGAAATAGCCTTTTCTTGGATGAATTTTACAAAGTTTTTTGTTGTTGTGAAACAACGTGGGTCATTCACTACAGAGCTAGGCTCCAATCCAAGGTGACGTTGGTTTTTGCGGAGGGGGGAAAACCAGAGAACCCGGAGAAAAACCCTCAAGGCATCGGAGAGAATCAACAAACAACTCTACTCACATGAGATGGCAAGTCCAGGGATTGAACCTGAGACCCCAGCAGTGAGAAGCAGTGCATTTTAGAAGCGCACACGCCCGTGCTTCCCCATGTGGATTAGTGTGCAACCTTGAGATTCTCTCATTTTAGTATGGCTTCAGGTTCCCCCTACCTCAGTTCACTACCACTTCCTCTCTTGCTACATTAGGCAGGTATTCCTGCTGGTGTTGTGAACATTCTCCCAGGATACGGACCAACTGCAGGCGCAGCCATCAGTGAACACATGGAAATTGATAAAGTTGCTTTTACTGGATCCACCGAGGTGAGGACTTGTGTTAAAAATGACATTCCTAATTTGGAATTTCTAATTGTCGATCCAGAGAACGGCTCGTGCTAGATTTATCTGTGCGTGACACCCCTCCGAGAGTACAGGCCGTTTTCATGAGGCAGGGCTGCTAGCTCTACGCCCAACCCTCCTGCCTTTCTCATCCAGGCTTGGGACCGGTGTTGTATTGCTAGGTATCGTGGCGCTGGATACCTGTTTATTATTTTAGGACGTAGGACGTCGGGTAGGTTAACAAGTACCCCCCGGAAAATTTCAATTTTCTAGTTGGAGACGCGCGTTTTCTGACACTTTCGACGCATAGAGGATGGTACAAAGGGATCCAGTGAAAGCTTTCCAAAAAACAAGCGATCTCAGCAACTTGCAACGGTTTTTCCCCGAGGTAGGCTGGAGAGAATTCGTAATAGCGCAATAGTGGATGATTACGAAAAGTCGCGAAAGCGCTCTTAAAAATACGCCTTGAAATTCTGAGAATAGTTGCTGGAGGGGAGACACTATGTAACGGCGTTGCAAGTTGCTGCAATCCGTTGCGAAAAGTAGAACTCAGTTGTACCTCGCGCAACGCTGCGCGCAAAAAAAAAAAAGCGAGACAACTTCTTCGTTACATTGCGCAATTTTCCAGCTACTTGTCTCGCTACACGGTTTGAAGTTTCTGACAAAAATCACACAGTGTAACGGAGCCTTTAGGGGCGCGAGATTTGTTTGTAGAATTTGTCCACAAAAAAGATATGAATCTACAAAAGATTCTCCTCCCCGATAATGTTATGGTTGATTTTCCATAACAGGTTGGAAGACTCATCCAAAAGGCAGCAGCCGTGTCAAATCTCAAGCGAGTTACACTCGAACTCGGGGGCAAGAGTCCAAACATTGTTTTTGCTGATGCTGACCTAGAAGAGGCAGTCAAGGGCTGTTTCCTTGGTCTTTTTTTCAACCAAGGCCAGTGTTGCTGCGCGGGGTCTCGTATCTTCGTGGAAGAAAGTATCCACGATGATTTCGTCAAGAAACTGGTGGAAATGGCGGTAAAAAGAAAGGTCGGACAGCCATTGCTCCAAGAAACTGAACAAGGACCGCAGGTAAAAAATGTCTGAACGAATTTAGGGCTGGGCCCAAGGGGCAGTGCCTCCCTTCCCCTTCCCCTCCCCCGTCCGATTCCTGGATCCACCCTGCTTCAAGAGGAAAAATCATTTCTATTTCATGTTTTTAATTTTGTATTGGGTTTTCTTGAAGGTTGATTCAGAGCAATTCCAAAAAATCCTCGACCTGATCGAGAGCGGCAAATCACAGGGAGCCAAGCTGGAATGTGGTGGTGGTCGCCATGGCGACAAAGGATACTTCATTGAGCCCACAGTATTCTCTGGTGTCCAGGACGACATGAGGATCGCTAAAGAAGAGGTATGTTATGGCATCATGAGAGAACGGATTTGGTATGAGTAGGAAACGATGGGACAAATTCGCAGCCTTTCTATAGGAAGCCATTTTACTGCATACCGTACCTTGTACGCGCTGTAAGTCAGTACCGTATGTTTCCCACTCATACGATAACCATTCTTATGGGAAACCATTTCAGTGTTACTGCATACCGTACCGTGTACGCGCTGTCAGTCAATACCGTATGTTTCCCACTCATGCGATAACCATTCTCATGGGAAACCATTTCAGTGTTACTGCATACCGTACCGTGTACGTGCTGTCAGTCAGTACCGTACGTTTTCCACTCATGCGAAAACTCTACTTTTATGAGATTTTCAAAAGTTCTTGTTGTTTAAACCGAATCACGTGACCAAGTGCATATACCACGTGACCATTGCGTCATGCTTTTTCAGATATTCGGTCCTGTCATGCAAATTCTGAAGTTCAAGACAATGGATGAAGTTATTGCTCGTGCCAATGACACAACCTATGGACTGGCTGGAGGTGTCTTTACCAAGGATATTGACAAAGCTATCACGGTTGCGCACAGCGTTCAGGCTGGAACCATGTGGTAAGACCAATTTGATAATCACCACAACTATAAAAGACATAACGTGTTCCCAGAGCCTGCGTTCCTGCTGGTCAGCACAAAGAAACTAGGCTCCTCGATGCTGACCAGGAGGAACGCAGGCTCTGGGAATGAGATTGGTACATCGGCGCATGTGGAACCACGTAGAGTTGAGACCAATTCTATAAAACAATGTATTTTCTTAACGTTTCTAAGAACCCATTTCTGTCTTAAATAGTCTTAAGTAGAATTGAATAAGCTCTGGTTTGTAACTAACCACCACATATACGGTTCCAAAATCCCATGGAAAACGGTTGAAAATAGTCTTACTATGCGTTTGATCCATGAATGAAAACCTTTTCTTTCTCTCTAACAGGGTCAACTGCTTTCTCTCTGTCAAATGCCAGACACCGTTTGGAGGTTTCAAACAGTCCGGTTTCGGACGCGAATGGTAAGTTGACTCGTAACTAAAGCATAATTACTCTCGTATTATTTTTTAGACAATACTAGATTGATTTAAATGTTGTTACATTTCAGGGGAGAAAGTTGCCTTACGGCCTACACCGAGGTTAAGACGGTAAGAATAGCATGATATTTGACCGTTAAGAGTCTTGGTTTACGATTGGTGGATAGCCCTTGGTATATTAAAGATTCCATACCACAATTGATGGTGTAATCGCGCGCCATTTCTTATTGTAAAGAAACAGACAACGACTCATCATAATATATATTCTTATTTATCACAATTTTTGCGTGGTTGCTATGGCGTGTTTGGTTATTTTCCAAGCATCCGCGGTTGCATTGTCAGCAATATAACCAGTAAGAAAGAGAGAACCAATGAGGGAGAGCGGCTTGGAAGGACGTTTTTAGAAATCGCTGTGCGCATAGTAACCACAATAAATTTCTTAGAGAATAACGGCAACGGAAAAATCTTTCTTCGATATCATTTCTTCAAACAATCAAGTGAAATTCCTCGTACATACATATTTTCATTTGACATGCATTAATCCATGTTTCCTTCCACAGGTGACAGTGAAAATCCCCGTCAAAAACTCCTAAATGGCAGGCGTTCAAGAATATCAGATGCGCACACGAATAAACAATAAATAGAAGATATATGAATAGTTTAATAATTTATATACAGAATAGGACAAGGTTGTCCAAGGACACTTTTCCCACTTGTCTATCCATTGAGTTCCTTTGACTATTTCTGGGAAAGATGTGGCATGAATAGTTGTACACTTAATAAAAATTATTGATTTCCTAAGAATCTCGTCATTTTTTTCTCTTTTGAGTATCGAAAATGATTAACTCTGGGTTATACCAAATTATACTCAATCAGTCGTTCTCAGAGCCTGCGTCCCTCCTGGTCAGCACCGAGAAAGTAGTTACCATGCGCATTGAAATTTTTCTGTGCAGCGTTTTGTTCAACTTACCAATGGAATAGAGCTTTAAAGCAGCTCAAGTAAAGTCAGAAAAGTTATATACAATTTATCTTCCACCAGTAAAAATAAGGATTCTGTGCAACAATTCCTGTCATGAAAAAAAAGATTTGAATAATCTTCACAAAACTGGTTTTCATTTTGGACCCGAAAGTCGTTCTTCACACGAATGACTTCACACATGACTCATTGCGCGCGCACCTCAAAACACGTAATCTATCACGACGTCATAATCAGGCTACAACTTTTTTTTTTACTTCTTCACGTCTTCACATTTCTCTATTTGATTTAGAAGCGGGAAAAAATATACAAATTCGCGGGAAATGACCACAACGTCTAAGCATGCGCAGTCTTACCTTTTGTCAGAAGAAGAGAACAACATAGTGAGAGAGGTTCTTGGACACAAAAGATATGTGAGTTTATCTGCTAGTGTTGCTGTAACAGAAGTATTACATTAATTCGCATAGTTAGGCTTTTTTTTGTGACTTCATCACAATAGTTCTTTATCACAAACATGAAAACGAGGCCTAAGGGCCGACAGAATCAAAAATGGAGGCGAAGTTAACTAGCAATGTCTTACAAAAGTTGTACAGCTGAACTGTAATAGGAATATTACCTGACTTTTCGTGCACTTTGCTTCAGATTAAGATTATACACACAGCTTTACTGGCTTAAATACGACATCATAAAGCAAGCTGCAGTACCATCAAGGTTTCCGTGGACTGTTCGCTGAAAATCTGAAAGTTTTGATCCAGGGATATCTTCTAGAGAAACTTTGACTTCACTGTCTGCCATAACCGTTGTCTTTCAATTTACGTAACGTGAAGTCATGGCCCTTAGACCTCGTTTTCACGTTTATGTCGTAAAGGTCTATGATGTAGCCATGAGCGAACAATACACCAAACACTGACAGCAGTGAATGCGGAATGAATCAAAATGTTTACCTGTTAAAATGTTGATCTGTTCCAGTCGCTTTGCACTGCTATCGTGCAACTGGTTTTAGCGCCTCCTCCAGAGAGGACACACTGGGTCAAATATGGTGCGGGTGTCAGCTGTCTTGTCAAAGATGGTACCACTAGATCTTATTATATCAGAATTGTGGACCTTATGGTAAGAAACTTCATTCAGTACTGATATGACGTGAATAAAAAAATGAAATGCACAGACATTATCCGGTATACACCACCACCTTCAAATGCATGACCATCCTGACCAAGTTAGCTTGCATCTTCAATCTGTTTACCAGATTTCACTGTCCTTGTGTCAGAGATTAGGAATTCTAATTCAAGACAAAAAAAGCCTTTGTTGCCTCAAAACAATTATATTTCGGCCCGTATGGCTGTTGCTCACGGAGAAAGAACACACATGCGAGAAACCGTAGTAGCCTACAGAAAAAAAAAGAAAGTTGTTTGTGCTTAGCCTGCGTGCGTGCGCGCGGTGAACATGCAGTGGCGACGTTCTGTCGCGACATCAAACTTCAAAGTTCCTCACGCCTACTAAAGTATGTTGTTCGTAGAACATGATTCGATGTGAGGAAATATAGTGACAGCTAATTGACAGGCACAGCAAATATTATGGGTTGGCAAGCCGAATACAGTAACACTTCGGCCTGAGGGCTGAAGTAAAACAAGATGACGAATATTTTTTTATACATAACATAAAAAAGAAAAGTTCTAAATTCACGAATATGCTATCAATGGTCACCCATCCGAGTACTAACCCAGCCGAACGGGCTTGACTCACTGTCTTGAAAGCACAACGCATTAGTCCACTCGTCTATCGATTTGAAAGAATTAGCATATCAATACCGGCCAAAACAATGCACCAGATACACTCGATTATTTTTCTCTTTCAAATCCATGTGAACCGTGGTTAGAGCAAGGGGCTGGTCGTATATGGTCTGGGGGCCGGCCAGCCTCTCCCCTGATGCTTCGGCAAAGATTCTCTAACCCCTAAGATGACGGAACGGCACTTCATCGCCGGTCAAGCTCGGAGATCCATACTGCGCCTCAGCTTTCAAGGGAATGACTCGGGGGTATCGTTAGTGTTTTCACTGATGTTTTTGCATTAATTACCGTGCCACACCCGGGTTCGAATCCCGAAAGGGTCACATTTCAAATTCTCTTTATTTATTTTTTTCAAATTTCGGCTCAAAAATTTTTTGGTTGATATTTCCATTTTTTTTAATCCACGAAGGATTTTTAGCAAAGCTAAAATTACATTATCGCCATGATAAAACCCAATTAAATTGACTAATGATTTAGAGCAGATTTCGTATGACTGTGAAAAAGTCGCGGCACGGTCAGTGCCGTAAGCGTGCCTTCCGCGACCGTGATGTTTTCTAGAATTCTAAACTTTCTTGCCGCGCCTTGACCGTGTCCGCGCCGTGTTCGTGCCGCG
>JAAAQI020027790.1:0-17114 GCA_011800005.2 Stichodactyla mertensii | reverse complement strand
GTCATCAAATATTACTAACCGGTCAGCTTCATCAAGAATGATCCATTTAATCTTCTTCAACTCCAAACAACTTGTTTTCTATGTAGTGTGAAAATTAACTGCTTTTATATTTATTAAGTAATTACAATTGACAACTGATGTAGATATCAAGCAAGACAAACAAACAAACCAACAAACTACCTAACACATTAACTAGAAATACTGTAGCATTTATTACCTCAATGTGATCAAGTAAGCGTCCGGGAGTAGCTACAAGGATATTAATGCCTTTGCGTAATCTAAATGGTCAATGTACAGAAATTATATTTTAGACAAATGCTCAAATGTATAGGAACGACAGAAGAGGACACCACTGATAGCACTCCAGTTATGTAACAAAGTTGTAGAATTAATTGAATTTATAGCCATAAAAAATGATTTTATTACCTGGCTTTTTCTGATTTTCTCTTTTCTCCTCCAACAACAATTCCAGGGACAATCCATTGAAATGGCTGTTAGCAAAGACACCAATTCAGTTTCCTTTCAAATATATAAAGATTGAATATTTGAGGAAAGAAAAAACAAACCTTGACGAGTTTTTGGAGGAGGTTAAGACTTTGAAGAGCAAGCTGAATAGAAAAAAGGAAAGAAAAGTACAGTATACATGATTGGAAGTCCAGCTTTATCATTCAATGATAACTGAGTTTAATATTGATGATTACAGCAATAACAACATGATGGTAAATGATGATGATACCTCTCTTGTTGGGACTAAAACTAAAGCGTATGGACCATGGCATCTCTGAAATGTAAAAAAAAAGCACTTGTATTATCACCTTATTTACCATAAGTTTGCTTAATTTACAACCTAACATCTAGCATTAAGATGATGCAGAGTCTCTACTTGCCTCTATTTTGGGTCTGATATTTTGTAAAGAGTGTACTATAGGAACAGCATAGCAAAGAGTTTTTCCTGAATTACATGGGAATAATATTCTTTCAGTATTAATTAAAATCATGAATCATTATAGACACATGTAGTGATTATGAATTAGACATGACACCTGATCCAGTCTTTGACTTGACAAATATATCTTTTCCTTGAAGGAGTGCTGGGATTGCAGACTTCTGTATGCTATGAAAAAGAGTATAAAACATCAGCTCTAACCAAATAAATATATATAAAAACAGATATAAAGGGTTTAACATTGACATTCGATTATTTCCAAAAAAGTTGCTCTCAAATTAAAATTTAGAAGCTAATTTTTGTGTTAAGGGGAATGCCAAAGAACTCAGAGAAAAATTTCCAAAGCACAGAGATAACCACAGTCAACTCAATAGTATGATGGCAAGTCTAAGAATTAACCTATGACCAATAATGAGAAGTGACCCCACACCATCTGAGTGCTTCCATAAATATTAATTAATCTTTATTATTAACAAACACATAAATGATAGCATCTATACTTTTTTTACCTGGTCATTGTTGTCATTTGTAAGTTGTGTTCTAAATTTGATATCTGTGAACAGGAAGCATTTTGAATTATATTTCAGAAGGTCAAATTTTTTGTTAAATGTCATACATTTAAATGAACCAGTTAGTCATATGGTAACTATAGTTAACTATGGTCATACTGGATGTATACATTTCATTACCATGTGAGGGGATAAGGAAAGGTCGCTGAAATTGTCTCCAGAGAAAAGTGATTTGTCTGTCTTGCTTTCATCTTCCTTCTCTTGAAGTTCATTATCTCTTTTAACATAGATATTGAAAATTGTTGGCAATTATTTGAGAAAATACGAACATACAAAACTGCCCTTCTAAATTTTCATCCCAAATAATGAAAAGAGGGGAAGAGGATTACAATTTCTGGAACTACACAATAAATCCTCCTCAGACCCTCCCCACCCCTTGGAACTTCCAATCCCCCTCCATGGGGGAGGTATGGATAGTTTCTAAAGATAAACTTCCCAATACAAGAAATTTAATTCATTTTCTCACCTTTTAAGTTTAGGGATTTCTGGATTGTGTCTAAAAAGGCTTGAGATCACCTGTAAGAATACGACATCTCTTATCAAAGTCACTGTGTATACAATCCACTGCTAAATTAAATATGAAGGGTTACCTGTGGTCTTGCTACTGTTTTGCCAGTCTGTTTGTTTTCATTGACTTCTGCGTCCTTTATCTTCAGATTATTTCTCTTATTGAAAATCCAATCCTTTAACAGATATTTACATTAGTCAGTTTTGTGATCAATCCTTAAAAAGTCAAGAATTGTGTAAAAGTCTGTATACAAAAATTTCGTTTCCACGAGTTTCCAAAAACTTACAGTTTCGTCCAACTTTTTTCCTTTAGTTTCTAGATTCTTTGTTCTCTTAAAATCCATAGTATTCTTTTTCCTCCATTGCCTTCTTTCCTTCCACTACAGAATATAAAAGCCTATTTTCTTAACTTCAAAGAACTTATAATTTTTTCTCAAGATTTCAAAACCACTAACTACATACCTTGTTTCTACTTCGTGTCTCAGGAATTGATGCCTCAAAATCATCATTTTTGGACTCTGAAATGTTAAGCATAAGCCCATCATCTGAATCCATTGTAAATATATTAGAATAAGTAGGTCGATAGCTTAAAAAATCATGAAAACTTTATGGATGTTTTCAAGTGATTTCGTCCGCCATTTTGAATGGAACCACGTGGTTCTTCAGTAAACAGACCAGCGGTAGTCGAGTGACGGTTTGGCGGGAAGTTTAGACAAAATGGCGGACAGATTGAATGACTGAGGAAAAAGGTCGTATTTACAGCCCTTTACCACCTGAAATTCCAATTAAAAAGGCACCATGAAAGACTAAAAAGACCTATGTAAAGAAAGGTACGCTTTTATTTCAAATTTTTGGCCATATGCTTCATAAGAAAGCTTTCAAAATAGCGAGTTTCAGTTATGGAAGTAGAAAGTTAGTCTACTACGACAGCGGAAACTTGTGTTCGGAGACAACTTTCAGGGAGAATTGCGCCCGTGTAACACCTTCATAAAACTCGTCTCGCAATGCTATGGAACAGAAGCTTCGAGTACAAGTTTCACCAGGGCGAAACAAGGCCTTTATTGCAGACAAATACATGCATTCAAATCTTGGATGTATATGTCATGGCTGCCATCTTGGATCCATATGCAAAGCTGTCATTGTTACGCCATCTTCTGTTCATCGAGCAATAGTGACAGCCATGTAATTTGTCATTTAATTCTCTTGGGAATCATTCTGTTGATTTTTGAATTAGATTGTCATGTTACTGAATTTTCAAGCCATTCTTTCGCCTTGTTGCGGCAACAAGAATGGCTTTGAAATTTAAAGATGAAGTAATAGGCCAACAAAATCGTGCAACTTGTCACGCAACATTGTTGCGTTGCAAGTTGCAGAGAATACATTGCTCGTATTACCACCCCGCGCGCAATAATTTTTTTTTTTATTGCACGAAGTAGAAGCTATCTCTTAAAAGGCTTAGCCATTGTCTCAGAAAAAATTGAAAATGCTATACATGAGCAGAAATAAGAAAGAGATTAATGCGTTATCGCTGGAATAGGGATTTCCGTTTTATTGAGGTTTTAACAGGACCACTGGCTAACTGAGTGCTTTTTAAGTTATGACCTCCGAGCTTAAAACGAAGATTTATTCCTTCTCGAAAATTTGATCTTGGAATTCTGGATTAGTCTTTCATTTTATTAATTAATTTGCAACCATACTTACAGACGTGAAGCGCACTATATTTTTAGAGGCACGTTTTTTGACGTTCCTTCTGTGCAGTATTTATGAATATTTTAACCTCAAATTTGTATTTTTAAGAAATGAAATACTTCTGTGTTTTCACACGCTTATGAACACCGAGGCGAGTTTGGGAGAATTTGAGAGCAGATCAATCCAAACAAGAGACGTAGTCGACCTGCTCTTTTATAAAATAATTGACAGATTCTATGATGTTGACAGGCTAATGAACACGGCTATTTAGCCAATCAGAGCGCGCGTTGTATCTAAATTATTTTATCATCTAAATTCCCTATTGAAGGGTTCTAAAGGCAAAAAATGGGAGTTGAGAAACTGGAAATGGGATTGAGTCGGTCACTGATAATGGACAACAGAAGTGGATAGGATACTGACAATAGAAGTGGATAGGATTCCTTTCATTGATAGTATATTCTGATTATACACCTATTTCAAAAATCGTTGTCGCAGCCGAAGCAACAGTCAACGCTCCAAGACAGTAAAGGATTTGGGTAATTTTTCTCATAAACCATGTTTATAGTACTAGTAGTCTCCAAAATATTCGGTTTAACAACTGAACTACCACTGCAGCTTGCCAGAAATATATGTCACAAACGCATGCAACCAAAATATGCTCTAGATGAATTAATTTTGAAAAAAATAACCGAAATCCTTTGCAGTCTTGAAGTGTTGACTGTTGCCTTCAGCTGCGACAACCATTTATGAAATAGGTGTAATTACATATCACCTCGCCTCAGTTCTGTCCAGTTCGATTCCTGGACTCGGCATTTCATGTGAGTAGAGTTCCCTGTTGGGTCCCATTTGATTGGAGGGTTTTCTCCGGTTTTCCGGTTTTCCGGTTTTCCGGGCTTCGCAAAACCCAACACGCAAAATTCCAATTCGATCTGTTAGTTTTACCGTGCGGGTTTGATAAAGCTAATGGCTTTTTGATGGACTGTTTACGTTACGTAGACAATAACATTGAGGTTCCAGATTCTGTCACTGGCAAATGTCGATAAATAATCTTCAGTGAAACGCATTTTGCGATCGCCTCTTCTGAAACGTGGTGTTTAAGAGGAGTAGTATGATCTCGAAAACTCGCCAATAGGATAAACACTAATCTAATCGTGAAGACAAGGACTTCATTTACACTAAACGGCTTAGGCGTAGCCCCTAGACTCCATTAATGTTGATAAGTCAAACTTCAAAATTAATTCTCTACTCGAATTTTGATTGAAAATGCACGCAAATTTTATACCAGCCTTTCTGTGGAGTTTTTCCTCCTATTCACCGCAATCTTTGAAGAATCCAATCAAAATTCGTGCGGAGAATTGATTTTGAAGTTTAAATAATCAATTCAGTATTCGAATAATAAATCATTAATGAAATCTATAGAGAGGTACACTTGAGCCGTTTTGACTGTAAATTCTTTGAAAGTGAAAAAAAAACCGCACATCTGCGCACGTAGATAAGATATTAAACGTTAGACGAGGCAGGCTGAAATGAATCCTCCAAGGCGTAACTTTTTCAGCCCATTTAACCACACACATGCGCGCGTTGTATGGTTTGTATATGGAGATGAAAATATACGTAAAGATTGCTTGATATCGTGGTTTTTTAAAAAAAGACAGGAGATTAGTGATTGAAAACTGAATCTCCGGGTCCATTTCCTCAGAAAGGTTATATAAAATGTATCTTCCACCAGCACTAACAATAAGGACTCTTTCAACATGCAATTCCTGCCATGAAGAAAAAGTTAAGAAAAACCTTCACATAACTACTTTTCATTTTAGATTCAGAAGTTGTTTTTATATTACGAGTGGACTCCACACTTAAAAGCTTACTACATCGTGACTTTGAGATGGTTTCCATATTCCAGAACTATGATTGGATAATGCTCGTTTTCTCGCTTTTTCATTGGTTTGGCGTGGAAGCTATTTAAGAGACAATTTTGCGCCTTCATCGTAATTAGCGGAGATCACTTTGAGTGGAGTATTTAACGTTGCTACTTCTTTCGTCTGTTCTACATTGATACTCGGTTAAAATAACTCTATAGTGGTTTAGTGTTGAGACATAGCACTCAAAACACACCCTTAGGGAATATCTGAAGTCAGTTTTCAGCTGATTTATTAGCTTTCAATTTCTAGACCCTTGCAAACATGGCAGCCATTAGTTAAATTTCCAATACTGCCTGAGGTAAAATAAACTATATCTTTTTTCAAAGATAATCATTATATATTAATAAAGTGAAAAAGTTTGAACATAACTGAAGCGATTTGAAATTTAACTGACAAAAACCCATTCAACAATGCCTTAATATTCATGTTTGATAAACATCTGCTCAACAGGATTTTGGAAATTTCAGTCACAAAACTTTTACTCTGATCCACTGTTGTTTTCAATAGCATAAACTGCCGAAAGTTGTGCTGGTCTTAAAGTTAATTTCAACAAAAAAGGAGTTGCAGCCATATTGTAGTTTTTCAGTGAGGATCAGAGAAAATGACTCTTGGCAGAGGACTTCTTTATCCTCAAACGTCCACTTGATTCACTTGAAAGCTTTAATTTTGATACTTGAATTCAGGATTTTTTAACGACGTTGTCTAATGCCTTAAAAATATTCTACTTTGATTCGTGTCATGATTAGGCGAAAAAAGTCGCCATGTTTGAGACTATAGCGCATGCGCTTGTGTTTTTCGTCGGTCATCTTTTGCACAATAGTTCCAGTAGTAGTTTCTTACGCAGACATCCTTAATGAAACTAAGGGTCTACGTAGGAGGCTATTACGGTACATAATCATGAATTTCCACATAACTTCTGTGTTATTGTTTTTGATGCTTCGTGTGGCAGCCATCTTATCGAGAACGAACATCCAATGCAATTGCTTGAGAGTAATAGATATATGCTCATGTTTACGGAGGCATGTAATATCTCGGGCGCTGTTGTATTTTGAATTCTGGCGTTTAAAAACCTCATACTGAGATGCCATGTAATACAGTTGCAAAAAAATCAAGCTTAGAACTGACATACGAGTGAAAAATAATCTTAACAATATCATAACCCTAAGGTGTTTCCTGGTCTAGCATTATCTCTAACATGATGTAATGCGTCTTTTACAATGCTGTCACCCTTAATTTTATATCAAGGAGATGAAAGAAATTTAGAATGGAGTAAGAGAAGTTCAGTTTTATCGTTGTTTTATTTAAGCCACATTTTATTTAAGTTACATCCATTTATCAATGTCAAGAAGAGTTTTCAACACGGCACTTCACTAGACACGCTGATGGTCATATTCTGTTTGCAAATGTAGTATATGGCTGTGTGGCGTCTGCGCCGTAAAGATGAAACGACGTACGAATAATTTTGCTCAAGGGAGAGATGTATATAAGATAAATTAATGGTCCCAAAACTGACCTGTGAGGAACTCCACAGTGAAGAATGTGAAAATATTACAAAATACGGAAAAGTGACAATAGAAATCTTTCCTATAAGAAGACAAAAGATTAATGCTGGCTAATGCAGTTTTCCTTTTTGATGTGCCTGCAATTTTCAATTAAGTAATGACATCAATAGAGAATCCTATCAGCTGTGATAAGGCTTTTAATATCACAGTAGATCATGCTGAAACTCTCAAGCTGGTGCCCTCTTTCTCACTTATCTATCCTTATTCATTTGGGAGTCAACTCAAGAGTAGTTCAAGTTTGGTCAGCGATAATGATTATCAGCAAGAACTTGCGTTCCTTTACCGCCCTAAGCGAACGATTATGATCTGACAGGAAATCTATTCACATAAGATTGGTGCCTCTGGGTTACCAGAGAAAGACATGAAGTATATCAGCAAGACTTTATAGCTACCTGCTAATTGATCAGCTTTTGTGCAGTTATTCCTCAGGGCGAAAACTAAAACTAGAGGTATCGGATTTTGAGTGAGTATCGTTGCTTTCAGAAATTTTTGGTCGAAACTTGAACGATCGTTTGGAAAGCCAGAAGAAGAAGAAAAAATACTAGTTCATCAAGGAAATAGAATTCGGCCCTGACTAACCGAAACTCAACACAAGAACAGCTCTTGAAACACAAAAACAAGGGAAGATCATAGACTGTGTTCAACAGGATTGATTCAGTAAGTTTGTCTTGATATTGGCAAATTAAGCCTATTATAAAAACACTTGAAAATATTTATATTTAAAGGAAATCTTCACCTTACTGATATTTTGAAAAGGCGACATTGTGCTCACTAGAATTAATCTTCCAGGGAAGAAGAACGAACGGCTTACGAGGATTAAATTTAACACGAGTTTATTAGTGGTCAAGTGATCATGGCAAAAGATAAAAAACAGTTGTTACAATTGACATGTTTCTGTTTTGTTTTTCTGTTTGTCCCGGGTTAGAAGTCAACAGCTGATCTAGACATTACATGAACATTAATATTGATAGTCACTAACTGATCTGTCTTAGCGACGTCAAGGTTCATCATCTATAATTGTCTGAGCTTTGGAGCAGGCATTATTATATTCTGAGCTACCAAGATTGTTTGGCTTTGGACCACAAAAATTTACCGTTGAAGTCTTTTGGTTGGAAATACGAAGTAACGAAGCTTCAACAAAGAGGTCAACTAATAGGAGATCCAGATATTAATCATCGTGGACGAGGTCAACAGTTTTTCGCTTGCTATATAGTCTAAATTGGATTATTGAACACGTTTTGAACAGGATTTCGATGCCAAACACGCGATTTTTACAATCATGAACATCAGTTGGGGGGCAGCCTTGCATCAAAATGAAACAGGCAACT
Organism: Stichodactyla mertensii; assembly: GCA_011800005.2. Lineage (NCBI taxonomy): Eukaryota > Metazoa > Cnidaria > Anthozoa > Actiniaria > Stichodactylidae > Stichodactyla > Stichodactyla mertensii. The sequence continues at coordinate 8,591 of JAAAQI020027790.1, read as the reverse complement.
CCAGTTTCGTAGTCGCTTCCTATTCTTATATCAACGAGCCTTATTCCGTGAAGCTGTTTCGTCTTTTTCTCGTCAGCCTGCTGGCAATTCTTGGATTTTTTGGTAATTTATGGGTCAGTATTCAGGTATTCCAAAGAAGCACTCACTCCCCTGTGGCTTACTATATTCGTAACTTGGCCTTAGCTGACATGGGCGTGCTGTCTATTAGCTTCCCCATCGCTATTATCAAGGAACAAATGTCCAGTAACTGGCCTTTGGGAAGTGTTTTTTGCCAGTATTTTTACCCCTTTACCGAAGTCTTCCACGGAGCATCGATATGGAGCATTGCTGCTATAGCCGCGGAGAGATACAGAGGAATACAAATGAGATCTCCAAGAAAACCCCATTTCCATGGGAAGCGAACATATGTGAAGTAAGTACGCATAGCATTAGCTCGCTTTTACCCTTTAAAAATATTTTAATCTTACAAGTAGTTGTCGAGAAAATCCCAAGGCTCTCTATATATGGCATAGCCGTACACAGTCAACATTCTCATAGGAATTAACGTCCCTTAGTAGGGAGATGAGAGAGTGTGTCATTGCAACAGAAAGGTTGTGCTCTCGTCATTTTTTGTCTCAATTAACTTGTCATCCAACTTTAACGTTATTTCAAGATAGGACGCATTCAGGAAAGATTATATTCACGATGAGTGATCCTGTGCGTGCGAAAACTCAACTATCCGTACAAGTTGTCAACATTTTTCACTTTTTGACAATTTGCTGCCAAAAGTGAATGTTTTTTTTGGCAGACTTTAGCGGTTTTTTTCTGATGTTTTGTTTCCGTTGGCGCAAGCTTTTTACAATGTCCGGAATATTAATTTAGATGTCATTTACAGCAGAGAAATGAGTTTTGAAAAAAGCATCGTATTTTATGGGAGATCGCCTGAAGGGTCGATTTTGTTCCGAAAAACAAACATAAAAAGTACGTAGCTTGGCTGTGTGTAGAACGATATAAAAGAAAATGGCATGCATAAATTAGAGAGAGAGAAAATGACAGAGAAAATTCCATCCATCCATCCATCCCATCCATCCCATCCATCCCATCCAACCCATCCAACCCATCCATTCATTCATTCATTCATTCATTCATTCGTTTGGCAAATTAATGGCTTGTAAACCACACGCTTCTTTTAGTTGCAATACGATAGCAAGTGGGGCAAAAAAACCTCAAATTTCGTCATGATCTAGATTTTTAAAAAGTATTTAGGATTTCCTAGCGACTGTCGTCCTTTCAAAGGTTGTATGTTAAGACGTTTAGGTGATTCTGAACGCGCCTTAGGGTATTTTTGCTTTTTTTAATTAAAAAAGCCTATTTCCTACAATGGGTCTTGAAAATGAATCTAAACCTATTATTGAAATACGTATTATATGCATTAGTAGATTGTTGTTTGCCTTCATAAGCGGAAATACAATATTAGTGATAATTACTAAGGTACGGCACCATAGCAACCACTGATTTTAGCAAGGCAAACGTACAACTTGTCGAAAAATCGGATACACACTTTTGATAGGTGATACTAGTGATCTTCAGGATATATTATCAAGACTTTCACCATTAGTTTAATAAAAGCTGGCTGGTCTGGAACTCCTTGAATACACCTATGTGAATATCTGATTAGTTCGCTTCATCTGCAAAAAAATTATTTAGCTTTTAGAAAATTTACACTTTATTGGGGTGTAAGTCACACGGTTAAGCGCTATATGGGGTGGGTACTCTGATACTTTAAGTTACGATAAGTCCATATCATGACTAGCAGGTTAAGTTTCTAGTTTTTTTAATTCAGACTAAAAAATAAATAAAAGAAAACATTTAGCAACAAATAAGTTTTCTTAGCATTTTCCTTCATATTAATTTTCACTGTCTGAGATGAAGATGAAGCATTTAATGTTGTTATTGATAGTGCTATTAAGATGGCCCTTCCATTATCCAAGTATACCTTTTCATTGTTCCTATCGTTTTAAGCTGCTGTGTATGTGCGTCATGGTTTTTGTAATAAAAATCTGAAAAAGGAATAAGGTTGTCATAGATGTTTCATTTTCCCTAAAGCAAAAGCTTTCATTTCCTTCACTGATCTGTTTCTGTAATAAAAACGCGAAAAAAGAATAACGTTGCCATAGATATTTCGTGTTCCTTTGAACTAGAAGTTCCATTTCCTCCACTGATCTGTTTCTCTTTCGATCTTTCTTTCTTTTTCTTTTACCCTCTTTCTTTTCCATTTACATCGATTAATATGTACTTTTATCTGTTGGTCATATTTTAAGTTTTTATTTTATTTATTTTTGATCAGTTCTTTTTTATGTTTTATTTGTTTATTTCAATGCGTGTGGTTTATTTAATGTGTTTTTCATGCCTTCTTCCATCCATTCATCCATTCATCCATCTGTCCATCCATCCATCCATCCATCCATCCACCCATCTATCATAACTATCATAATTATCATTTGTTAATATAGTTTTACGGCTTTACGGCCTCTAGGTAGAGCAACATTAAGTTTTTTATCTCCATCTATTGATAGAGTTACCGTGTTTAAATAAAGATGATGATGATGATGATGATGATGATGATGATGATGATGATGATGATTATCCATCTACCCATTTGTCCATTCTTCAATCTATTTATCTATTTACCTCAAATCCCTCCACTTTCTATCCTTCCATTCCTACAGGGGTTACCACTTGGAGTTCTTTTATGTCGGTTTTCTGAGCTTCTTGGTTTCTTTTCTTGCCATGAAAGTCAATACTTTTAAGCTCCAAATCGATTAACGTGCCCACTAATCCTATCCTCAATCCTATTCAATTCTAACCTTTAATTATTCTTAAGCCTAATCCGTTAACGAAGAAAAGAAAAAGATATGAAAATGTCCGCTTTGGTAAATTACTTTTTTTTTTTGTAAATCTCTTTTTGTAATCTTGTTATCGGGTCCATTTTGATTTTTTGTACTCGCCAGACAGTCGCACAACAGAAGATCAACAATCTTATTGACAGAATTTCCAAGGTAGTTTCGCTTACAACATTGACGTTAGAGAAATATCTATACCGTTTTTGTTTGTTAAAATCGTAAGTGACATATTTTCAAGCTAAGAGGCGCCGTTATAGTACTTTATAACTGCAATAGACCTATCCCGCGATCCATAGATACTGTTGCTACGTTGGACAAGCTAAAACTTTTTAGCGAGATTGCGCTATAAAATAAATGTCGATTACTAAAAATTTTATACGGTTTAGTTTTATAATGTGTAACGCGGGAAAACATAAACACAAATAGCCAATAAATGTTTGAATGTCCCTGAAATCGAGAAGTTTGTAGTTTTGTTTGTCCGACCCTCCATATTCCTTTGGGGAAAACTTTACGCTGTCACTGGTGGAGCTGGTGTTGGCGGGATCGGTCTTTATGAGTGGAAACCGACTGGAAAGCTTCTGGGAAGCTTTGCTTTTAGAAATAACATTGAATGCTTAAACGGATGTCGATCGTAGCATTAGGTAATCAACATCTTAGATGGTGACATCCGATTAACCGAAGTGAAAAATCTCTGCAATTCCTTTGGAAACATTAGAGAACTTAAGCATCAGGCGTTTTTGAATCACGGACGGCAAACAGAAGTGAATTTACAGGATTCCTGACGTCATGACGTCCGTAGTATGTCAGGTCACTGACCTGAAAACTATAGCTTTCCCGTCCGTGTTGAAAGTGTAAAACGTGAAAGATGTAAGTCGCTGTTTCCTTTCCTTTTCTTGTCTGTATTCCGAATTTTCCTATTGTGTATAATTTTACGCAAAGAATATCGTTTTAAACTTAATAACCTTTCATTTCAAATCGTCAAAATAGCAAAAAAAAGTCTTTTGTAAATTGTAAACAAACAAAACTAATAGGCGTCACACGTCCGTGCTGCGCGCACGCGTCGGCTTAAACCACGAAATTCGCGCCAAAAACGGCGTTCTCAATCTATTCTTCCACGATATTCTGACGTTCGTGTTGACAAAAACGCCTGGTGCTTAAGCTCTCTGTTATATCTTTTATCCCAGATTTTGTTTTACATTCTGCTAGGAATATCTTTCGCAGCTTGAATAAGCCTGGCTCGAATTCGCTTTATTGACTATAAAACAATGGTTTCAATACGAGGTTGGACTTGATGTTATCATACAGTTACTGTAACATGTCAAGTCCAACCTCGAGTTGGACCATTTTTTTCGTGGTCACTGAAGTGAATTCGGGGAAAGGTCTATGGAAATTAGGTTTTAATGTATTTCCGGGGCCAATAAATACAAAAGTCAACCGCAATGATTCTATTAAAAAAATTTTTCCTACTTTTCCAAAGAAAATTGTACGATGAAGTATACATTTCGGCTATTTGGGGACTTAATTGGACCAGTCTGCGTGTGGTAGCTCAAACTTGAACTTAGTAAATGCAGGATTAAAGTGAACCTAATACTTAGTGAGAGATATCTTTCATAGTCTTAAAACATCATAACCACCATCATCACTACCATCCTCACCGTCATCATCACCACCATCATCACCACCACCAACGGCATGATCATCATCATCATCACCACCAACGGCATGATCATCATCATCACCACCAACGGCATGATCATCATCATCACCACCAACGGCATGATCATCATCATCACCACCAACGGCATGATCATCATCATTATAGAGCGACATCATTTTGTGACATCGTCATCATCACCACCACCATCGTGATTATGATCATGATCATGATCATACTGTGACATCGTCATCATCATCATCATCATCATCATATCCGAGAAATCATATTTTGTTGTTCTTGGGATAAATCACCACAACCTTTTTCTGTAATATCTTCAGCGAACAAAGTATTTACAAAATACCCAAAATAGGCAAAAGCAACCAAAATATAAACAATGTTATTTTTGTCATTACTTTTATCCCAGGTACATCCTGCTTGCCATCTGGTTGTCATCCTTCACTTTCACGTCTCTGCCACTGTTTTTTGTCATGGAGTACCAGGAAAATAGCTCTGGAAAGTTTTGTGCCTTCAGTTGGGATCCTTGGATGCAAGTGGTATATGTAGGCACCTTGACAACACTCTGGTACCTTCTTCCTCTTGCTGTCGTTAGCTGTACTTATATTTACATCTCTACCTTACTGCGCCGAAGCAGTACGTTCCACAAACATACATTAAAAACTTTCGATAGGTTCCCTTCCAGCATGCGCAAGCGAATGACTACAGAAATTCGTCGGTTAAAGGAGAACAAGCGCGCGAGAAAAATCCTTACACCGCTTATCCTGGTATTTGCGATTACTATGTTACCACTAAATACCTTGAGACTGATGGCTTCGCTGTGGCCTGTAGTGACGCAATGGAAATATTTTCTGGTAGTGTATAACTTGTCTGTTATAGCAATTGTGATAAACAGTGCGTCAAACCCAGTTATTTATTCCATTGTTACCAAGAACTTCGGTCGCTTCCCGTGCCAGTGGTTAGAATGCTGTCGTGTAGAGAAGTCGGAATCAAAACTATTGAAGCGAAGGGAAAATTATATCCAAAACCTGAAGTTACAAGAAGTTCCCACTCAAGTAGAATAAAAAACAAACCCACTAACACAATATAATGATTGAAGATAGCCATTATTCACGATAAAAAGTTAATTCAAATCAATAGAATGAAGGCTTAAAATATTTTGAAAATATCCACAGAGATAAGAGAGATAAGAGTATTTAATAAGCTTAATCATTGCTCTCGTTACTCATAATTCTTAAAGGCTTAAAAGTGCTATTTGGCTGGGGAATGCACTGACAGAAATACGCATAACGATTCTTCTGAGTTATTATTCTAACAGCACAACCATCAAAATTCGTCATTCATCACGTTAACCGTTAATTAAGACGTTAAGTCTAGGAAACATTCAAAGGATTCCGTTTTACGAAGGTATCTTTCGGGTTACTGACTTATCATCAGTGGATGTGAAAAGGATTTGAAAGAACGACAAGAAAAATGAACTATATTACAAAACCACACGTAACTATGAAACGGATTAAATACGTTACACGTTCACAAATAGTTGTTTAAAATAGAAACAGCATTGAAGCATGTGTAAAATCAGTCATTTCAAGTGAGTTTTTACTGTCAAAGCACTTTCTTAATCCTGAAATCCTCTTTGGCAAGTCGGCAAATGAATCTTGCTGACGTACAAGACCAACCACGGACTCACCTCACCATAATGCTCTTGAAGGATAATCTTTGAAGATTTCCGACCAACATGGTTTGTTTCATATCAAGTATGGAATAAAAGACAAACGGCAAGACAATCTCATCAGAACTCCTAAAGAGCTCCTGCTATATTACTGTCTTAAATATTTTTAACTCAAAGAAACAAATGGGGACAGTCTCGTACTTGAGCCTGCGTAACTTTGGGTCAACGGCGAAACATGCCGCTGGCTGAAAGGTACGCAGGCTCTAGGTAAGAGATTGTGACATGGGATGACAAAGAAATGTATGACGATTCCTAAGGGTTCAAAAAAAAGTAAATTAATTAAATAATTAAATAGATAATAATTTACAATACGGGGGCCTTTCCTTTGTTGGGATTCCTGGGGGTTTGGGGCCCATGTCCCTCCCCAGTCCCCCTCTCTCCCTAAACCCCCAGGGATCTCAACGAAGGGAAAAGGACCGCTACCATAGATCCCTGCACGTTTTCAAATCTTAATGGAGAAAAAAGAGGAAACGTTTCGTAGTCCTTTTCCAATAGGAACCCGTGGGGGTGGGGGAGACGTAACAGGAGGCTTGTATTTCAACTTCGCAGTTAATTTTTGTCTGTATATTAGTTTTGAAATAATCTCATAAAATTTGCTTTTTGGGATTGATTTTTGATGCGCACGCAGCACTAGAGTTCTCAAAAGACAAAGGCATAGCGGTCATGTTGGTGGTCCAGACAAAAGGACCTAATGAGAAATCTTTTGTTAAATAGCACCAACGTTACCCTGGGTCCCAGAGGCTTTTTACTCTCGCTCCGGCGATTGTACTTGATTGAACCCAGGGTACACCAATGTGGCCGCGATGATGTAACGCGAAAACGAAGAATTCGCAATAGTTACAATGTTAATAAGTTCCGGCTTCGTTAAAGAACAGTACAGCTACAGAGTGGCTTACAAATTTGCTTTATTATTTCCCGATCGATTGTAGGACAGGTAACTTGTGATTTTAAAACTTTATTGTCGCAACACACGAATTAATATTCTGCAAACTAAAACATTAGAAATTTAAGGAGGTTTTTTTTGTCTTTTTGTAATCATTCTTCGCCATTCTCTTGGTTTTACAATCTTTTGTAGCCATTCTCTTGTTCTGTAACTCTGGGGAAAAATTCAATTCAATATTAAAGAGAAAAGTATTGACCTCCTAAAAGAGAAAAAAGTGTTCACTTATGTCTGTTTTACGTGAAAAATATTATCAAACACTCAAACTTTAGTGATAATTCAATATACCTTAACATGATGGACGTTTGAATCTAACATCAGAGGCTGGTACCTTAACCCCTACTTTATCGACGCACCAACAGTATCCAGTACTGGGCCAACATTGTACTGGGTTGTACGAGCCATCTTCTAAACACGCTGGCAGGAACATTCCAACGCGAAGGCGGTTGGAATGAGCCTCTAGACGAGCTTCCTCGCATGCGCTCAGGTGTCCTGAAAAAAACCCCATATGTATATATACCTTGACAATGAAAATTTGTGGCGCAGAGCAGAGAGGGTTGGAGGAATAGTGTGACGGCCTTATGCGCCTTCTGGCACGAAGAAGGATGATATGATGATGATGATGATGACATTGAAATGGCTTCCCATTGTTTGCGTGCGAATCTTCCAATCACAACGCGAAGTTTCGGTTGCGTAAAACAGAGCGGATTTCGTATGAGTGGGAAACGTTCGCTACTCCTGACTTACAGAACACTCACGGTGAAGTATGCAACAACACTGAAATGGCTTCCCACTATTTGCGTGTGTCATCAAATCAACGCGTAGTTACAATTGCGTAAAAAAAAGAGCGGGTTTCAAGTATTTTTGTAAATTTTGCAATTGCCTTCATAACAAAGAATGTCAAAAAAGAAGAGCAAATAATCCCGGTCAACAATTTCGGTTTTATTTCAGCCCTCAGGCCGAAATGTTACTGTATTCGGTTTGTCAACCCATAATATTTGCTGTGCCTGTCAATTAGCTGTCTCTATATTTCCTCGCATCGAATCATATTCCTCGAATAAACATGAATTGGTGTTTATTGAGGAACATAAATTTATTAAATTATTAAGAAATTTAATTAAGTTTTATCTTGGCTGAGAATGTAATTTTAGCTTTGCTCAAAATCCTTCGGGGATTAAAAAATGTTGAAATTAACACCAAGAAAATTGGTTAGCCAAAAACAAAAAAAAAGAAAATGTGACCCTTACGGGATTCGAACTCGGGTCCGCCACGGTAATTTATGCAAAACTCAACTGTGAACACACTAACCATACCCCCGAGACATTCCCTTGAAAGCTGAGGCGCAGTATGGATTTCCGAGCTTGA
>JAAAQI020027789.1:0-36417 GCA_011800005.2 Stichodactyla mertensii | reverse complement strand
ATAGTTATTGTTTTATTTGATCAAAGTAATGGATTTGCAGTAAAAAGGGCTTTTCATCCGGTCAAGCCCCCCCCCCCCTTATAGTTTTGGCTGGATTATCCGGTCAAGCCCCCCCTTATAGTTTTGGCTGGATCCGCCCCTGCTCAGATTTGAAACAGTTGCAGACTGGAATCCCCCCCCCCGGTTTAATTTAACTGGTGTATGGAAATGGTTTGCAGAAGATATCCTATCACATTATCAGGATTCAACATCAATGAATAATTCTTGCTTTCCATCGGGAGGTTGTCCAATTCAATGAATGATAAAAATGAATGGAAGTTATGAGAGATGAATTGGAACCTCATTTGGTGAGATTTTGTCTAATACAATATGAAAGGTGGACATAAAATATGAAAAAAGATAGCGTTCAAAAGCCGGCAGCCCAATTTCAATCTTTTTTTCATGATACAAACCAAATTGATTAATTCGTGGCTCCTGATCCTGAAATCATAGCTAGGCTGTAAAAAATTCGGGGACGGTGGATCCAGGATTTCTTCTAGAGAAGGGTGCACCCGCAGTATTTGTGGTATTTGCGAGTGAAAGGGCCACAATAGGAGTCCGCAAGGGCACTTTCCTGTCCTTAGGAGGAGGGGGATTGTGACGTCCCAACACCCTCCCCCTGAATCCGCCACTGTGATTTAATCTTTGGGTCTTTTTCGAAAACAAAATGGAAAATAAATATCAATTTTATCGAACCCTGAAACAACCTATAAAAACGTATCTCATTGTTCGAACCGGGGAGAAGGAGAACTAAGAAAAGGTAGACAACGAATGTTAGATATTTCAAAGTGGTTATAAGAGTTGCAAAAAATTTTATAAAGATGTGAAGATACATGAGAACGACAATATAATTGTACTTTGCCTATTTTGCTCCTTGTCTGGTTCAAAAACGAATAAATCAACGGTTACGGTGATGATGAAACCAGCAGAATTTCATGCGCTCTCATTGGCCAATTTGTAGTCCATACTTACGGTACGGACCACTAGCCTTATTTTTGTGCTCGCCCTGCCATATAATAAACATCTTAGTAACTTCGCTTTCTCGGTCCGTAAGTAAGTCATGGAACCTCGTTTTCCCCCCCACTTTTTAAAGCCCGCGCACTACACTCTTGAGTAAGACGGGAAACAAACAAACAAACAAACAAAAAATTACGGTACGGCCTTCGCGCTCGGTTAATAAGAGGTATAAATATCTTTCAAAAAAATGAAAACAAGTTTGGAAATACTCTGCGAGGGAAATGTACAATACTTGTAGATATTTCACATTCTATGAAAATGAGAGTGACGGCGTCATGTTATCAGATTTCACAAAAAAAGCGCAACTAAGAAATTTGTTTCAGTTTGATCAATCAGACAGGTATTTCCAGAATATTACAATATATGTCGGAAATGAAACGTTGTTCAAATAATGCCTTTGGCGTATTTCTTCTTATTCTACTTCTTGGATTATAAATCGTAACGTTTCTACGAGTGACATGACCCTCATGTGTACCTCGCCTCATAGCGGTCCATCACACCCTAAGTGACTACCTTGCCCTGTACCAAATGGTAGTGGAAACACAAGTTTGGAAGGAGATTTCTTGTAATCCTTTTGCGGCATTCTTGGGCTACAAGTGATGTGACTTCACGGCCGCCATCTTGGAACAAATGATTTGGCTTTGGCTTCTTTTGTTTTGTCAGCCAACATGGCGGCCATTTTACCAAAGTTAATAGATGATTATGAAGCCCACTGTTCTATCTTTTTCTTCACTTTTTCCAACCGTGAACGTGCACAAAACAAAAGCATTCCTACATATATCAGACAATCAGCCATTGAGAACGTTTGAGTCAGGTCAGTCAAGCCAGGCATAATAAGGGAGGTAGAACAGAAAAATATGCACGGAGAAGACCGTACTCAACCTCCATTTTTGCTTCTTTCAGTCCCTTTGGAATTTGCCGAGTTTCATAACTACTCCCTTCCATTAATAACTTTGATGCTACCAAGGGCACACCAAGAATGATAAGTTAACCAGATGGGGCTTTCTTCTAATTTGCTATACCTAATTAGAATACATAAAATACCAAAACAACATACACATTTGTTTAGCCTTTTACTTAAATCTTTTTTATGCTTTGTCAAGCAGAGCAAACTTTTACATCATCCATGAACACGAGAGAATGCAACTAGACAAAATTTAGTGTACCAGTTTTACAACCAATATTAAACTATTGAAGTGATGTATCATCACGTGACTGTTTTCTGCAAGAAGGCCTGTTTTTGTAAGACTTTCACGGTACGTGTATTGATGGTTTATAATGTGTTGGTTGATTTAACGAAAGATTTTACTTTGGTTTTATTACATTTACCAACATGACGGATGCCTCCCTTGTTATCTTTTATTGGGTCGAATGATTCAGTGTTTCATTAAAGGGAGCAATAGAAATAATGGTGGCAGAGAACTTGGAATAAGCATATCGTTATTCTATTGAAGATGTTGGGAATGAACAAATTGTGGAACATTCTGAGGCTTAAAAGTAACTTGAATAAGGTTAACCATATGTTCATCAAATAAACAAATATATATACTTTTTAACGTTTGCAACGTTTTCACTGTTTTTGTTCGTTTGTTTTCTTATTTCCCCTTTATATCCTTTTTTGCGCTGTATGTATCCCTCATGACCCGCTAACTATTTAATCTTATAAGCATCAACCCGCTTCTTTTGGATCAAAGTTGATTTCACTACATCACAGTTCCTTCCCAACTTCCCAAGTACCTTGTATACTAAAGTTCATCGACATAGACCTTTGAACTTTAAAACGAGATTATGTTTATGCTATACAGGATCTAACAGTGTGGGATTTACTTGAACGGCTCTAATCTGTACCACATAGGTAACGCCATGTCACTACCTTGTATATAATTAATCTAGTGTACATTGATAATCATTAATTAATTAATTAACATTATTATTATTATGGTTTTTATTTATTATTTTTTATTTATTATTTTTATTTATTTATTTTTTTTTTTCAGCAGTCAATAATGCCATGCTCAAAGATCAATTTTCACTAAATTTAACTGACATAAATCTAATTAAAATAATTCATATTTATCAATTTAGAATATGTTATAAATCTTCTCGAACTCTCTCATATGGGATCGCTTGTTATTATACATTTAAGGTGATTATCTTGGTGGCATTGGGTGCATGTGCTCTAACGCCATATATGGTCCACTCGAGGTAGAACAAAAGTATGACGGGGCCTGAGGTGGGGGCATAAAAGCCCCAGAGTTGCTAGGCGACATGCCATTGTTCATGACAGGGTGTGATGGGAAATTTGAAAGGGTCGGCCGAACTGATTCGTGGGCAGGGCTCCAGATATTTCCACTGCAGTTTGCATATCGACAGGGTGGTGGTGGCGGTGGTGGCACAGGCTGTGGAAGATCCTTAGTAAGCGGGGGAGATTTTGGTTTTGGCTTTGGTTTTGGTTCCCCTTTGGTCTGCTGTCTGGCTTTAGCCCGTCTATTTTTGAACCATACCTGGCAAGTGTAAAAGAAGGGTTAGTTTAGATTCAATGTGTGGAGTACTGTTAAGACATACGTGGATCAAAATGCTCATTAAGAAGTGGTATTAGGGAACCGAGCTTAGTCTTAATCTTATTAGGTATTTGTTTTTCTTAGATCAGCTTCAAGTTGCTTTAAACAAATGGTTGGCTATTTGCTGACAGATTGACTTGATAAAAACAGGGTTAGCCTGAGAATGCCATAAACGATTATATCAGGGGTGATCACTGAGCCTAGCTACTTCCTATGGCTATAGATCAACCGATAAAACAAATTCAACGACGAAAACCAAACAGAAGAAGGTTGATACTCTGGACCATTCTTTTTCCACTTCCAAAAAATAAATGCAAATGATTTTCCCCGCCCTCTGGCAGTCCTTCCCACTCACGTATAGATAATAAGCGAAAGGCATATAATGAATACTAATTATGATATCAAAACACTAATCAGCACTTAGCTCCTGATTCAAAGAGCTGTCATTTCATTTTGCAAGGCCATTTCGTTGGGGTATGTCGATCTTTAACTAATCTCTCATCCATATCTATGAGCCTGGAACGCACTTTTCTTTCCATCATTTTATTTTCCACAAGAGCCCGAGTTAAGTGAGGGGAAATAAAAAAGAAGCTTATGACCAATGCATGGATGATAAGGATGATTTCAAGTGGCAAGTCCAGCCCACTGTCAGCAGGCTATTCTCACAAAACGGAAACCCACATTATGGGAATTAGATAGGTTTGCGTCCAAAGCTTTGACAAGTTCTGTGTATCGTACCATCAGACTCTGGCGTCAACAAAATGCCTATTCGCTTATTCTAGATAGCTTTAAAGCTTGATATAGTGCAACATATCGTTAGATTGAAAGAAAGTCATCGATGGCTTGGATTAACTGACTTAATTATACGACAGGACGTTTTACGTAATGCAGTTAGCTGTCCTTAAACCTTTGTAACTGGATTAAAAACAACGATTTGATTGACAAGCTGGTGCAATAAGCCTTCAAGCTACGTGTCCACTTCATGTCACTCTCTGGTATTTCTAATAACTGTTAAGTAGTTTATCCAAGCTGAAGGAGATAGCAGAACTAGCTGTAGTGTGTGCTGTTATGCTTTGTGGCATGGGTGATAGAACATCCCTCTTGGGACAAAATAGAAGAAGATGTACTACATCATTGTTTTGAATGGAAGTGTGAGAGAATCAACTGTGTTTCATCTTTGAGCGTTTGCTCTTTCTTCTCACATAACCAAGACGATTTCAAGGAACGGAAAGATCAACATTCCTTGTTTGTTGTGAGAAATAAAGATAAAGTACTGTAAGATGTTCTAGATTATATTATCAGAGCCTTTATCTGTAGTTTATAAGTCGAAACTAATCTACTCGTAACTACGCAGGAGGGGTAGACGTTAGACTTTTATGGCTTGAATACCCTCTTCTGTATTTGCTTTTATAATAACCTTTAAAAACATTTCTAGCATATAAATAGCTTTTACCAAAAATTGGTTTGGATCAAACATAAAAAAAAAATACCTTCATTCTAGGCAACAAGGAAGGTCTGTATCAAAGTTGTACTTTTACTTTGTTACTAAAAACATTAAATCAATAATTAGTCATTTCACATGTTTATTTTTGAAATACTGATTGTATACACGCCCTGATAGCTATTAGGACTTAATTCGAATTATAAAAAAATCTCTCAGAAACGTTTCCGTCAGTCTTTGTAGCCATCCTTCCATTCATTATTCCCTAGATTCTTATCAATAAATCTCTCGAGCATTTGCCTTTTTAAGAATCGATATCTGCTTGTATCTTGAGGTAGAAAAAAGCTCAGCCTCCTTGAGTCCCACCTGCATATTTCCTTTTATATACATCAAATCCTAATTACGGTATTTTCATAGTCTTTCAATACAAATGCTCTTTTGTACTTAGAAGAATCTGGTTTAGAGGAAAGAATATATTTTGTCGAGACAGTAAACATGTCAGTTTTCAATCTGTCGTGAATACTCTGGGTTTACGAGCTTTTTTAGCATTTGCTTCTTCTTTTTCTTCTTCTTCTACTTCTTTTTCTCCGCCCAAAATATATATGAAGGTCACGTTTTCTATCAACTACCACCCCGGGAAATACAGGACAAAAATTTAGCGAGAACGACTTCGAAAAGAAAACGTTTTAAGTAAAGCTATTAAAGTTTAAAAAAGGTTGCTAGACACAGCTAGTTACAAAAAATGTATAATTTCAATGATTTATATTACTGGCTCATCCAGTTTGACACAAATGATATCCAAGAACATTAAGGAAATTTAATAAACTTATGTCCCCGAAAAAGGTTTTTGTTTTTCTAATATACAGAAAACAATAAAAATTGATATAAAAACTGACATTGGAGAAAACGTTTACCATGAAAAATTAGTGAAAAATTGTTCTGCTCATTTTGGACACCTTTTCTTCTGAAACATTCACCTGTCGATGGGAGATATCAAAAACAAAACTCGGCGACGCATGCACTAATTTTACAAGTTGTTTGCTCAGGTTTTCGAAATAAATTCACATACTTTTAATCATTCCTATCCGTAAAACCCTTAGAAGAATTGAGCCTCGTGACTCATATTTTTAAGAAGACATAAATCAACGAGGAAGGAGAAATATCTGAATGCCAATATCAAAAAAAAAAAAAAAAAGAAAAGAAAAGAAAAAAAAAAAAAAAAAGAAAAAATTCTGGAAGAACTCATCCTTTTGCGTATGTGTGTTTATTTCTAAGAGTTAGAAATACTTAACAAGAGAGGTAAAGTAGATTTGGTTCACCTATTCATCGTCTTTCAATAAGATTTAATAAAAAACACTCTTTAAGGTATTTAGAAATACATAAACCTTCAAATGACAGCACACAAAGCGCTTTATGAGGGTATGAATTTCACCCCGTAAGTTTCTTTGTTGTTTTTTGCCACTAAATTGATTAACTTTTACATTAAAAAAGCAATACTTTTGTTTCTCGTTGGACAATTAAAAAATTAGCTTCATCAACATCTTGGATATTTGCCACAATATCCGTTGAGACGAGATTAACTTTAAAACCTTATTCGGAGTTTTAGCGGGTGAAGGACAACACCCAATTACGAACTCTCGCTCGCAGCAGATGAAAATGTACAAATGCCATTCAATCTGGATCTAAATCAAGCAATGGAACTTTAGGATTTTACCTGAACTCTTGATTCTGGTAGATTTATCTTCATTGCAACATCTTCCCTCATAAATATGTCAGGGTAACGAGTTTTAGCAAACAATTCTTCAAGAATTTCGAGTTGGTTCTTTGTGAACGTAGTTCGTTCTCGCCGTTGTTTTCTTGGGTATCCTGAACAAAAACGAAAGCAAAATCACTAAGTAGTCAGTCATGATACATGGATACGTTGATAATCCATTTTGGACGCTATTTTTTCATTGTACTTTTATGAAAGGTTCCAAGAACATTAGATATGCTTAGAACCACAAATAGATATCAAACAAATGTTTCAATTCCGTGTATGCACGCTTTTTTCTTTGCTACTGATGTACATTATGGATACGTCAACAGACGCTTCGATATTTACTGTTCTCTGGATTCTCCAGTGTTTGCAAGAAAAAATTAACCTTATCAGCTCACAACTGTCAAGTTTTCACAGTTTCTTTATTCTTGTATATCTTTCTACCCTTTAGATTTTAAGCTTCCTTTTTATTTTTCAAAACCTTACAGTTGTTTTCTCGGACTTCGGTCCGTTTCCTCATTTATTCTTTGGAATATCTTTTGGGCATGTATACTAGAGTTATATTTTATTATATATATATATATTTAACATCACGCATATTTTTCATTTTTTTAAATCCTTGCTAAGTTTTTCACTTTGTTCTTTGTGCATTATAAAAAATATGAAAGGAACCAGAATACAAATTAAGGCATGTACAAGTCATGCTAAGGATTTCTTTTATATGTTACAATAAAAGGAAACAACACTAGGTTGTGGTCAAAAGACTTGGGGTATATTGACAGTGTATTTCTTCTAGCGATTAAGTTTCTGAATAAGGAAGTCTCATGCTGCACTTTCTCTAAATCTTCTACAAAAGAAGATACCCAAAATATTTTTCATTCCCAGCTGCCAGCAGAAAACCGAACCGAAAAAGCACTGGCACAAAACTTTTCACGTAGGTGGACTCGAAAAGTCAACAAAGACTTCACTCACGACAAAAAGAATAATGCAATCGAAAACCCCCACTTTGATTTATTTGGAAAGCCTATGCAGAAAGTTTGCTTTTCGTAATACCATCACTGGAGGCACATCTATTACATGATCATTTCAACTTAGTTTTCCACTGTAAACGAGCTCAAAAATTTTTTTCCAAAGCAATTATTGGACAAACAAAAACCTGCCATGAGTACACAAGTAATCACATTGCTTTGTACTTCAATGGACTGTTCCACCACCAGAAAAAAGCAGGTTTCCGATTTACATGTTCTGCTTTATTTGCAGGATTGATAAGTTATTTTAACGTGAAAAATCTTACGGGCCAAGCTAAAAGTGGCATATTTTGGATTCCACTATAACGACAGGAGATTCAGATACTTTCTTTACCGAGAAACATTTTCCTTTGATAATCTTCCGTCAGGACCTTTCCTGCGATAATCTGGTGCTGTTTCTCGAACGTGGAAATCAAAGGGCAATGAAAACCACAAAAACGTATCAAAGTAAGCTAAAAGAATGACCGGAAAAGTACACTTTAGTTTAGTCCTTGCTCAGGGGTATCAAACAAATGAAATATTTAGCAGAGGAATGTTGTATCAACGAAAACATTTAAAGAACTAAAGAATAGTAAATTTCCATTTTCTATGTCCTTGTCAGTTTAGTGCCGGGGGTGATTGCCTTTGTCTTAAAAAAACGGATAACTTAAACTCTTGAAAGATTTGTTTTTTAAAGCGTTTCGTTTTTGAACGAGCTGCAATGATAATAACACAGCAAGAGCTCGTTCTGGTGGTATCTTGTCAGTGCACGAACTAGATTTACTTGCTTCTTCGGCTATCAATTCACTTTTAAAAAACGAAGCTCGTTTGGCTGTGATTTGTTTGAAATCGTTCTTCTAAGCTTTGAAACCGGGATGGTCGAGCACAAGTGAAAATGGTGGATAAAGAAGTAGAGTAAAACAACAGGACCAGTCATTACAAGCGTCCTGCTGTCCAGGATGAATGTGGCTTTTTCGCTCCCTGTTGCTAAATTTAGAGTGTGCATTCAATATATAATAACATTTGGTAAAAAATGACATCTACTTTTTGAAGTACATCAGAAGAATCGAAACGAAAACCTTTCCGTGTAAGGCTACACGTCGTGCGAGAATCTGGAACATCTTGCAGTGTAATTCTACTGGATATAGTGGTGTTTGAAGACTTGGAAAGCTATGCATTGAAAAAAAAAAAAAAAAAAAAAAACGTGGCATCACAATAGCCTATAAAGGAAGTGCTAGTATCTTAGCGTTACAATGATTAGCTCTGATTTCATTTCATCAACAACTTATATCAAAGAATGAAAATTTCTCTCGTTCAGTGTAGATTTCGAATGGAGTCGAGCCTGTTTGAGAAGAACATGCGATATACGTCAGTATACTGGGTGGATTTTGAACCATCAAATGGTTCTCCAGTCTAGTTTACACATGTTAATTAACTACTGAAATGCAAGTGCTCTGAGGCGAAACGAAAAACTTAACAAACACTGCAGCTTTCTACGTCAGTTTATTGACCAAGAAAATTCTTGAATAAGTCTAACAAAGGTTATCAATCCAACGGCGAACACCAAAACCTTAAGGCGACTTTCTTCCAAGAGTTGTATTTTGTGTCGCTAAATTCTTCGAAGCTTTGTTCGTTCCAAACTTATTCGCAATTTTTTTGGCTGCTTTAACGATATCGTTTTATTCGAACGTGTGTTGAATTGATTTTAACCTCCTACACCAAAATCTTTGTTGTAAAGTCTGATTGTACTATACCGTATAATGTACAACTCTTGAATCTGCAATCCCAGCTTTTCTTTACGAAGGGCATAAAATGTCCTTTATTCCTTGGGTTCTAAAGAATTTCCTTCAAGTTTTTAGAATTTTTTTTGCAACATAAGCCCTCGATACAGATTTTGATATTTTTAAGCAAGGGATTTATGCTTATCCTCCACTACTCAACCCTTCTTAAAGCTAAACCCTTTCCTGTCGCCCCAAACAACATGGTACATGATTTCACACACAAAACAACAATGCACGATAGCCCTACCGTAAGACGGTCCTGCAACCATTGGGTTGAACATATCAGTAGACCTAGGAGGAGTATTTAAACCTCCAAACGGACATCCAGGATAATTGTTTAGAAAGCCAGCCATGTTGTATTCTCTGTGATACCAAGTCAGCAACAGTTCTAAATTAAGACGAAAGTAAATTGTGTTACTAGGCATACATTGTCCATGTCAGTTGTCCACCAGTTAGCCCACACCCCCCATGGCTTATAAATATATCCTTATTAAAACAATTGGGGCCGTGTAGAAATCTTTTTGATAAGTCACCTTTTACTCAATGAGGGTAAGCCAAACAGACACCTAAGTGGGATTTGTCCTCTTTTAGTCCTGATAAAAAACTGAGCTGGTTTACTTCAGTTTAAAGTTTCGTCTACGTCCTTCTGCCACTCAGAGTGCAACTGAATGACTGTCTTACTTGACGAGCTGTTCTGTGCCCGCGCCAACCGAGGACAATAAAAATTCTCTCTGAAGTGGCAGTAATTCTGTATCCCGTTAATGAATAAATCTTTTCGGCACGTGCGTTGTATGTGTAAAACGGACGCCTTTGTGAACTCGTTAACGTGGAAGTGTAATTTTCTTCCACCAGATATTCGAAAGCGGCAAAAGCCTTTTTTTGTAAGTTGCCTAGTATCCCACAATTAACTGAAAAAATACTGATTTGGGGCGTTCCGTTTAGAACCGCTTGAGTGCATATGAGTATTTGTTCTTTATAACGAAAAAAATTACTTTAGAGTTTCAAATAAAGCAATGTGGGAGGTCAATGGTGCATTATTGTCATGTGTGTAAAGGAAGCCGCAAGAACATCAAGCGAAATATCCCGTTTGGGATTAGAAGTGACATGGGAGTCACGTCAGTGAATGTTAGACAAAACCCCAAAACACACTCTGCAACACCATTCATTTACCCTCGATGATTATTCAAGTTGGCTTTTAAATTGAATATCGCTCGAGTTGGCAGATCGCTCTTAATACGCCTTAATGAAGACCTCAAAACTTTATATCCTTCGATTAACTCGTTTCCGAGGGCGTAGTTGATAACTGGAAAACTCACAACGAGTTTACTAAATAAGAAACAAGGAAAAACTTTGGCCAGTTGTCAAAGTAGGCATTGCAAAGACTATATTAAATTTTAAAAAAATTAATTTAATTTAATTAAAAAACAACAACAACAAAACTAGATAAATAAATACGTATTTAAAAAAGCAGTGTACAGACATGAACACTTCTAGTAAGCACTAAAAAATAATGGGAATGAGGAATTTTCTTAACCCTTAAAAGAGCCTTTTCTACGTTCATTATTGATTTCAAGAATAGCTCGAACGAATTTATTTCCCCCCTTTCTTGAGGATTTAATTTTCCAAACATCGCAACTCAAAAAGTAAAATATACGTCATACTCTAATTTAGAATATTTATTTGTGTACATCTTTTGGTAGTGCCTTTTCAACAACTCTGTCAATAGAAATGAGGACGTTAAACTTTCGGACTGTCTTTCAGATGTCGTCTAAGTACACCGTCTAACCGTTTGTTTGCTTTGTCACTGCATTAAATTTCCTCTCGATTTGTAGAACCGAGTGTTTATTTGCTTCTCACTGGCGATGGTGCCCTTTGTTCACGGAAATCAAATCTTTATTAAACAGTCTTTGATAACAGACTGACAAAAGTGATGGTGTCATTATTCAATACACCTCTCTTCAGCCACACATTTATGTCTTTTGTTGAGAGTATTATTGAATTTTTTGGCTGTAACTTAATAAAACGTTATTATAGCTTCTGGGTTTCAAAAGGAGCCGTTGGCGGTTCCATGTACATCTGAAAACCACAGTTTCTTCTGACGTAAGGAAAACGTGTGAAGTGAGAGTATGTTTGCCAGAGTTTGAGTGTATCACTGGTAATTAAAAACGATTGTTTCTGACAGTATAGTAAATTTTAGTCTAAATATCCCAATAAATACTTCCGTCAATTCTTAATAAATTTCGATTTCCCATTATGTTTCTTTTGCTTTAATCATGACAAAAATGTCATCAAATGTGTCATTAATTGGAACTGGGGAATCAATCTGTAAACAAATCACTGGAAACTCGATGTTTTTGAAGGAAATCTAAAGCTCTTCCAATATTGTCAGGCTAAGAACAAAAATGTTTGCATAATAAACTTTGCATTAAAAAAAAAAAAAAAAAAAAAAAAATTATACGCCACAAGTTTCCTTGTGTCAAAATATATTGTTTTCGCAACATCGCCGGTCAGCAAGTACACATTCCTGTGACTATTCAAACTACAGAACACATGCCCAACTGGTTGTTAGCGACAAGCACACGAAGTTTTAAGGTGTGGTATATACAAACATTCACTGAAGATCCACTGAAGTGTAGGCCTTCACGTTTGTAGATAAAGAAAATTTCTCGAAAATTCAGTATATCTTTCCTAGCTTTGCAAATTTCTTCACATACTTGCCTTTATCAGTTATGCGGTGCGTTTGTTCTGTTTCTATACGAATTCAAAAGGACAATCTACCAGCTTCTCAGTCAAGGTGTTTCTATGTTTCTGCCGGGCATAATTTATATTTCAGTCAGCCTGACACTGCCAATTTCGCGAATGTTGAGTTTTATATACCCTAGTCCTGTCCAAATTTCCTGATAGAGCAGCGGCCTTCATCAGGCGGAAGTGAGCGGTAGTGGATTGCCGGATAGCTTGCTGTTTTAGCTAACCTTCGCGAAACAGCAAGATCTGTTCAGAAACCACATGCAAAGATGCGATAGTCACGAATTCTAAGGACGTCCCGAGTTTAAATACTCGTACGTCTAGAATGTTTCTCCCGTTTCTGGGCCTATTTCTCTCCAGTGTGATGAATGCCTAGTGACCACAATTCTAGTCTATAATCACTGATTTTATATTAACACAAATTCATTGCCCAAGGAATTACGAGAACATACAATGAACGGCACAAAGATAACGTAGGGTTGACATTTTCACAGTAGAAAAGCTATGATTCTGGACAAAATGACAAAAGATATACTCGTTTGCCTAACAGTGAATTACATTGCATACACAGATGTTTTAAACGCAGAAGTTCCCTTGTTGCCCTAAGAAAACAACCCTAAACAAAAATGTTTATCTCTTTGGCAAACTTGTTAGATTTTCTAATGTACAGTACTGTACGTAAAATAACAACTGCGATCTCTGATCAATGATGTTACTTGGTGTTGGCAGAAGATACATAGTAGGGCCATTGTAGATCTAGCTAGAACCCGATATAACACTGTAGGTACTTTAGCGAACTCTTAATTAAAGAACTGGCAACCGGCACGTTTCGTGATTAGTGTTCATTGTAATGAACTTAGTAGAAAAATAATAGAACCTAGCCCTGGGGAAATTCTCCATGTATTCTTAGTTTACAATTTAAGATCCCTGGAAACCCGCTATATGGATCCACTCCTTGATATGCTTGCGTTCATAAGAATGAATCAGTTTAATACTTAGTGGATAAGATGGAAAGTTAGAATAAAGAATTACCTGTGTTGATTCCAAGGTTCTTTATCATGAGGTGCAAAACGAAGACAATTTTGTGGTAGCAAATCACTTATCAAGCTGATCATGTAAACGCCGATCAGATACAAAATTCAATAGCACAATTAACGTTATAATTGCTATTCCATTCATCTACTCGGCACTACAATCGATTTCCATCATTTTGGTAAGGTTGAATATTGTGTGAAATGTCTTCCAAAGGAATGCGAATTGGCATAAAGGCTTGTGAAGCCTCCACGAGTCCAGCTCAAGTTCTCGCCCTCACTCTGCTTAAAACACAGACAACAGTGAACAAGGAATGTGAACTTTTGCTTAAAACGCTTACGTCTAAGACCGTGTTGCTAAAGATTTCATTCCACATAAACGTATTACATGTTGTTTTCGTGCATTATCCATCGTTACAGAGTTTGTAATTCGCTTTTAATTCGATCCATCCGTCTAATCCGTGTGCTATGCTTTCTTTAGGCTTCAGTTCTCGCATTTCACTGCTATGAAATCAACCCTGGCAACTTAGCAGAGCGTAAAACTAATATTAACGCGCGAAGATTTGTGTTATTACCTTACTCTCAACGCTCTTGGTCAAAGGAAATCGAGGAAAAACTTTAAGTTGAAGAAGAGTTAAGGAGAAATGCTTCAGGTACAAAAAGCTAGTACAGTTCGTAATTTGATATCTTCGAGCAAATGGTACTGGGAAATCAAGCAGTAAGCACGCAGAATTTTTTTTCACTAAATTTGTATTGCTATTATTATCAAGTAAAGTATACTTCTTAGTATGAAATGCCGATTCAAAGGATTTTTAAGAATTGTCATGATTAACATAATGCTGCTTGTATCTATTAACCCCAAATTTGAGCACTTTCTTGAAAAAGAGGAGCATTTCAAGAATTACCGGTTGTTCTTTATTGTTGTTGTTGTTGTTGCTACTGCAACGTTTTCGTTGCCATCATTACATAATACGCTATCAAAAACTGATTCAGTAGTCTAACCAAACTGACTTAACAGAAGATGGAATAAAAGCTTCAGTTGGCTGCACGCAACAGCAACCATTTTGCAAACGACACGACAAACGCGGATTCCTCGCGTACTTCATTACGACAAAATTCCGACAATGTTCATTTCTTAAAGAAGTTTAAACAGACTCTACAATATTTTTCCAACGATCAATAAATTCTTAACAGAACAATAAAGATAATAGAAAAACATTTCAAGCTTTTGTCCTTGAGATGTCTATTAATTTCCACTGATTTTTTAACTGACTTTGATGCGGTGTGTTTAAAAATATTTCATGCAGATGCTATCCTTTTTCGCTCAAAAAATTAAATATTCTTACGTTCCGCAATCAACAAAGTATAAAAAACTAGAATATAGAATTTTCGGGCCAGCCTGTTAATCCCACAAACATTTGGAACGAAAAATTCCCAAAGAAACTATATAACTTGTTGATGGTGAACATTCAAGCTGATATCAGAGTCAACTGGATTGATGTTTCTTCTGTCTTTTGCTTTTGTGTATCAAAACAGAATCCATCATAGGTTTACAAAACATTCAAAAGTTTACCCTTTTGCTTATCGTGTTTTCAGCTCATAATTGAATTTGGTATTATCCAAACAGAATAAAGACAGTCTCGACGACAGGAGATTCTCAGCGTGATAAGTACAGTCAGGGGGTTGCATGTTACCATTCATACATGTATGCTTAATGTTAATTCTGACCAGGCAGACTTCGTGATTCGATAAAAAGCATCGTCTGTTTCTTTATATAAATTAGGCGAAAGGAGAGGCATTCGTTTACTTGTTTGAGTGGAATTTTATTTTCTATTCATTGACATTTTCTAGTGTTCCAAGAATGTAACCAATGGCTTAATTTACCCGCACACCGTACATTTCTTACTTTGATAAGCTGGTCAGTGATATCAGTCATTTCTCAGAGAACGGAATTCAAGAGGAAAGAAGAAAAGAAGCCCGAACTAACCATCATACGACCAAGTGAAGGGGAAAGGGTATATCATAACTACTGATGTAAAAGCGATGTAAAAGTCTAGAGTTGTGTTCACCAAATGAAGTGATGTTTATTTCATTCCTTTCTGACAAGCCGATAACAAGAATCAAACTTATGATCACGAGAAGTAAAGAAAACGAAGAACAAAGACAGAGCGAAGGAACAACAGAAAGCTTTAGACTTTAAAGCAAGAAACTATGACGACAATTTAACAGGTATTTCGGGTGAAGTGTTTTAAAGCAAATTAAATGAGATATGATGGATAAAATGCAGTTAGGCAAAGCCAACAGAACCAAAGATGCTGCAAAGACAAACAGAAAAAGGGCATTCATTTTGATGAGATAATAGTGACTATTCCGCCATAGGAAGAACAACGCGCTGCGCGAGTCTGATATATATTTGAAGTTTTTAGGGAAAAGAGCTTTATCAATAAATTTCCAAAAAGAGTCATTCCCTTTACGTACGTCGTCCAAAAATTAGTTGCCGTTTTATAGAGATGGCGGTTTTCTTTGCTGCGCAAAAGGATGTCTCTTGAGATTGACAATGACTCTCTCACCCTACCAAGTTTGAGCACTTTCATGACACATAGATTCAAGAATCTTAGGGATGGCAGACTAATCAAGCAGCTTCTCAAATCAATTTTCTTTTTTTCTTTTTTTTCTTTTTTTTTTTTTCTAGAGCTCATGCAAAGTTTTTGTTCTAGTGCATTCTAGCGACGCAGAAAGATATTCCGAAGAATCAATAATCAACTCGCACGCTAAGTGCTGAGACGTTTGTCTTCAGAAAAACACTCAGTGAAACACAAGAAAATCATTTCGCATCTTTTTCTAAGATTTTTTCCCTCCCTTAATTATCATTATCTTTCAGCAGGTTTTCAACACAGTTGTGATTACTTAAAGAACTTTGCTTTGTCCGTTCTAGCATTAAACGTTTTCACATCTAAACATGCAGTAGCGAGCCACTAAGCTTGACTAATGTTGTCATCACTTTAATCTATGCGTGTAGCACAGCAGCATGCATGTATGCATTTCCTCTTCAGTAAATATGCTTTCTACAAATAGGAAAGACTTGACTTACTTGAACAATTTTCGGCGTCGTGATTTCTGCTGCACTTTCAGAGCAATTCAAAAGACTTTCAAGGACCTACTGGTATCATATCCCAGCAGCCTCAGCCGTCAGTATGACAATAGAAGACCATTTATTGACTTCGCACTAAAAGGCTAAATTTATTCGCTTTGCATTCCAACTGATCTCAGTTGGAGGTTTCCGGCTTAGCTCTGTTTTATAGCCTCGCAAGTAAATAATGTCTGGACTAAGTTCAGTGTATCTATCGGTCCGATAGTTCAATTAGTAACGAACAGAAATACCGAACTGCACGGGGGACCTCGATAAGACTTTACCCAAACATCAATCAAATTACATCCATTTATTGCCCATCAGGTTTTTTCAGCTCTTTGTGTAGAACGTGCGAGGTGGAAATACGAGTGAGAAAATTGAAAAAGAGGGGAATAAAGCTAGAGAAAACTAACTTAAACTAAGAATGGTATTGACAGGGGACGATTTGTTCAAAATTATCTATCTGATATAATTATCTTTATACTGTTCATTAGTGTTGGCTGCTTCTGGAAGAAATATCATACTATCAATGATGAGGCTATACAAACAATTCACTCATCTACAGACACATTAAAAACGTTTATGAAAAAGAATGCAATAAGAAAGAAAGAATCGAACAAACAGACAAACAAACAAACAAAGAGTGCATGAATATAAATGACAAAATATTTCTTAATTCTCATTGCGCAAGATTGACAATATCGTTTCTGCTCTTCAAAGGAAGAATTATCAGAGCTCATGTCTGTAGAAATAATCAAATCTTTTCATGACATATCTACTTATTAGTTTGTTGGCATATGTATTTGTTTATTCTTGGCATACAAAAACTCCGAATATTTGATGTTGACAATGACGAATAAGAAAATTAAAAAGGTACAATAATGAAACACCAAGAGACTCGGTCAAAGTTATATCATGTAACGATGAACCAAATGGAAAGAAACAAACGATCTATATACTAAGTTTGGCTTTGACAAAAAAAAAAAAAAAAAAAAAAAAAAAATCCAAATGTATTTCTGATTTATTAATCTAAAGTTGGCTTAATAACGTAATGTTTCATATGTTGTCCTTGCTGATTCGTTAAGTTAATTAGATCAGATCGTCGTGATTTTATATCTCAAAACTTGCCAAAATACCAGTGTCTTTTATCCAAGTGAATACTAATAATAATTCATTGTTCCTTCGGTTTTAGACTAAACTAAACCCCGTATATAATTATATAACAACCTTAAAATGCTGATTACAATTAAAAATAGATTCTCTTATTAAACAAAAAAGCACGGCCCGGCCCAAAGTCTCGCTTACCCTGGGCCTTAAGGTCTTTTATCCCCCAATTAAAATTTTTAGTCGTGATACAGATCATTTTAGCTGGAAATAAGCTTTGGTTAAATCTGTCTTATCTTAAACTAGTGGCATTTAAAATGAATAATTGCATTACTAAGTAGAAAAGATACAGAGTATTGGTGAGGGTGATTTATTTTATAATAATGAGGATTACTGACGAAGACGATCACGTCTTGAGCTAGCTAACCATACCCTTAATATATAAACGCTTTTAATAACACCATATAAGAATGCAGTAGGATCTCTCATTGGAAATAATTGTTATTTCAATTGTGAATTGCTTAGTGTATACTCTTGATGATTGTTTCTACAAATTCTCCATAGGGCTTAGCTAACGCGGAGAATATATATATATATATAGTATGCAGAAAAACATAGAGACATAGCTAGGAGAATTTAGAAAACTGGAACAAAAAGACAAAAAGGAATAGTTGTAAACATCTGGGACAGAGTAGCACAATTACAAACCTGTGAGCCTTGGTGCATCATAACTTTTTGAGTGTAGACACACAAGGTAGCATTTCTATAACAGACTTTTATGAAGACTTTTTTGATAAAACTGCCATGTCTTAATTACGAAAATTGATTCTTTTCACAGCATTCAAAGCTTTCAAAGCAACCGTAGGTCTTTGAAAATCGTGTTTTGTTTCATTCGAAGCCAAATCTAATAAATTTTTTAAAAATACACGTGTCCAAAAACCGAACAGTTATTCTACTTGTATAAAATTCATTAAGATTTTAAACAAAAACTACATTCAAGAACATATATTTTCCTTTGCCTTATGTTCAAGGCATGCTTCACTTAATGAAGTTAGTTCTATGGGGTCCGGACCACGCCCAATAATTTTCAATTTTATTTTTCATAATATCAAAATGCTAAGTTTCTCAATTCATTCGTAAATCATCTTGTAAAACGAAGTTGTTTCCAACATTGGGTGAGTAGCTGCATCTGCTAATGAGTGCAGAGGACCTTTAAACCGACTCTTTTTACGTACCCCTTATTCATAAACCTTCTCTACTGGTAGTCTAACTGGTATGAATAAGCACAAAGTACATAATAAAGGACTCAGCAACAAAGGAAAAAATGATGGCAAATGATTCTAAGCATCAGTGACAGAATTCAGAGAGAACTATAGAAATTTAGATTAACAAGAACGTGCTTCAACGTGTTGCGATCGTCTCAGCTTCACTACAACACCTTGAATCTGTATTCACTAATTTTGTCTTATTTGCAAGATCATTCTTATCAGTCTCATTCCTAAAAAATTGGTGCAAAACTCTTACAAGAACAAAAGCAATAAATCATAATGGGACTTCCTTTAAGCCCCCAGATTTGCCCCAAGACGTACCGTACGTCAAAGATATTTTAAATCGTAAAGATTTCTACGGATCACTTAAAGAGGTTTTTTCCTTTTTTGAGGTTTATATGACGCTAAGTACACTAGTAAATGTCAATGGTAATCAATCTAGCTTATACCCCTTGTGTCATTTATGATTCTAGTGAGGCTAACCAGCTATGGCAAACGCTTTAAGATGCGTCCAGATATACTGACTTGCTCCACAGGGACTGCGTGTGTTGTCAGGAGATTTTTTGGCAAATATCTAGAAGATTTAGCTTGAAAGGATAATCATAATCGCTAGCAGGTCTTTTCTTAATAACGAAGATAAATTGATTCGCTTCACAAGTCAAACGTGATAAAACGATTATAAAATAAACAACTGATATTCATATATTAAATACGAAAATCCAAGAACGATGCAGATCTACATAAAAACTAAAATTTATCGTCAGTGTCGGACTTGCTCTTTAAAAATCCATATAATCAAGTTCTGTTGTTGTGCTACTACGTTAAAGTAAGGGCAAGTGTGCAACAAACTGGCAAGGCTTCAAGCTAGGGAGAAAGCCCAAATAGTATCAAATAAGAATTTACGAACTAATTTGCTACTTTACTGGTCACCTTTGCTCTCTTTTAAAAACTTAGAAAAAAGCTACCTTTTCTAAAAGTTTAAACATTTAAAAAAAAATGTTTTTCTTAGGTAGTTTTAGGGTTGTACCAAGCAAGCCACTTTTTTATAATTACTTCTATAGAATAGGTCACTTGAAGTAGAAGAAATTAAGTCTTATATCGATAATGTTTAAACTCTGCCAACATAGATCGTTTGTTAAGTATTTAGTGCTATAGTTTTCTAAGCTTTTATTTTACAACTCTTTATATTTTTTGTAAGTAAGGACTCAGTTTTTGGTAAAAGCAGTGAACATTCTCAAATATATGAATTAAATATCCGGCCTATTGAGAAAAGCTTTTCTATTCTAATCTTGGATTATTGATCACAACTCGTCATTTTATCGACCATTTGAAACCCACCGCATGTTTAATGTTAAGTTCAATTTCAATGAAACCTTGAAAAAAGTGTTTCAATACGGATAAACAACGAATAACTTGAAGCAGGAAAGAACAACAGTGAAGAAATATTCTTATTTAGAGTTGGTGTTTGGTAATTGAACTTGCCAAAGATTTTCATTAACCTTAAAATAGGACTCTGCTAGCTGGGAAAGCCAAAAATATCGGAGACAATCCAAATCGATATAACATGAAAATTAGAGGCACAAAAATATTCACACTGAACAAACTTTAAACTAAAGACTAAAGACATTCGTTTTTTATCCAAGCCATTTTCGAATAAGACTCGAAAAAATGTACATCAATGATATTCTCCCCTGACACCGCACTTTTCCTAGCCTTTTAAACCAAAAATTTATCGACATAACGAAAAAAATCTAGGAACACTCGCGCGTGTCGTTAGGATATTTCAAACCGCTATTTCCTGATTTTGCACGCGAAAGTTAAGTCAAAAATATTCTGTTTTCACGTTTTATTGATTTGCGGCCTTGCGAACAATTTGGCGGTTTTGGAAACGGGATGAACTTAAAATCCAGATTAGACTGGATAACTAGTTTTTTTCTGGTAATATATGAGTATTCAGACCAGTCTATTAATGATAATTCTATTCCAGTACTGGAAGTTTTGATTTTGACATTTTTTCGACTATTTACGATTTACGAAACAAAGAAGCAGGCGAGAAGTTTTACGGTGCTTCAATCAAACAAGCATAGAATAGACTTAAACACTTTGGCAATGCCTGAGGAATTACAACTTACAAACTAGCAGCGAACTAGGAGTTACTTCAATCAAACTCTAAGTAAAGTCGACTGGCAAACTTAGCAGTGACACTGCGCCGGAATGGCACGATAAATATTGGGTAGTTGATTCTACTAACGGTTCAGTTCGTACATTACTAAAAGGTATGTAGTTTGCGGAGTAGTATTTTATCCTTTTTTATTTAATTTACTGTCCTGACTAGATGGTTGCATCATCATGATCTAGATCAGTTTGCTGGAGCATGCAGTTCTAGAAAACACATCGTTAGCTTTGAAGGTTAACTGAAGACCACCTTGTAAATAGATATCAGAACAATTTCTTTCTACTTAAAAGTTGACGAGCGTTGCTTTGTTTTGGTTTATCTTTGTTTTATGTTTGATAAAAAAACAACAGTTCTCCAGAAATCAAGGACAAAGAAAAATATATATCTGTGTCTCGTTTGGATAGTTTTCTTCTGACATAAGCTGAATACTCTTAGAAAATTCTATAAACTTTCAGATTGTTTTGATCTTTTACGTTATGATTTTTTACGTACAATTAAACATTGTGTCGACTCACCTTGAAGAGATTGCAGCTCGCTTCACAGGACAGTAGCATTTAAATAGAGGCCGGCTTCTCGCGGTTTTAGGCTCAAATGTTGTATAATTCAATTCTAGGCCAGCAAATGCTATCAAATACTATCACTCCTGTTCGAGGCTTTGATTCTCTACTAGAGAGGAAATGCCGCTCATTAAATGAGCACAACGCGCACCAGCGGGTACTTAAAAACCTCTTCTAATTACATTCTCAATACGTCAGTTGTGCCTGGCGTTAAACACTTTGGATAGAATTACTACTCCTGGTTTAATTCTAATTCAAGGGCAGAAATAATTCCAAAGCCACACCTGTACCAACCATATATTTCCTTGTTTTTCTCTAACAGTTATTTGTTCGAGAAGATATTAATTTTAAAGTGGAAAGACTTCAGTGTTGTTATTGTAATGAAAGAACTGTCGGTGTCTTTTCTCCAGATGACCAAGGAATTTTGAGCGGCACTGCACTAACTTTCAAAAGGCTAGATTACGCAAATGAATCTCATTTATCTGTCCGATTATTTCCACGACTTTGTGCGAGCCCATGTTGAACAATAGCCCAGTAATAATCACGTTTTTGATAAAGTTTTGTCTTGTGGAGAACCCTTTTTCTTGAGCATGCGTTTTCGGATTCCACTTCCCCAACTTGTACCTTCCAATTCTTACTTTTTTTAAAACTCTTAAAAGCCATGTAAAACTAGCACGAGGATTTCAAATATATATAACTAGATTTTCTCTAAATCAAATGGATAGTCCCTACGTTATGCTAAGCAGTTACTATCTAATTTAGAATGGAACACTAAAGGATTTTCATCGAGTCTTAATCCTGTAAGTTTTTCGTTTTATGAAAAAACGAATAATCTGTCTTCCTGATGTAGGCTTAAAGGATTCCGACACGGACAATGAAAAGGGTAATTATAGGTCATTAGTAAATCTTATACCAGTCGATGCATCACTCACTTTCGAAGCTATTAATAAATGAATGATCCAAAATAAAAGCCATTTCTCATATGTTGTTTTGTAGAGTAACTTTTTACCAAAATGTCTAAAGACACTCTTTGGTATCAGAGGGTTGACATATGTTTGTAGACTTTGCTGTTTTAAGATACAAATAGCTAGCGTTTATATGTTCATTATGGGCCTTATTCCAACTAAACGAAGAAAGATATGTTCTTTTGGTTGAAACACGAGACTATGTAATCAAAGTGATCGAGCTCCATAGGTGGGGACGTTCCGTTACCTTGTTTACTTAAGAGATATTTTAGTATCGGTTAAGATAAAGCTCTTCAACGCACTGGTCAAGAGGTACCAGGCCTATCAAATCCTTAAGGCGGTTCCATTCATCTTGTTCAAATGCGCTGCATTTCCACGAGGCGATTCCTTAATTTTCTTCTCGGTTTTTCTTTTCTCATATTTCTGTGCCGTTTTCTATTTCCTACCCCAATTCTTAACAATACTGAAGTGACATCTTCCATGATGCATGAAAAGGACTTTGACTTATGTTATGAACTACTTTTACTAGCAGTTAATAAAATGCAAAGAAATTAGACGCAAGAGTTCGGATTTTAGATTCTTCGATTTAGCTAGTCTGAAACGGATGTGTTGTTGTGATTACCGACAGGTGACAAGAACAACGTACCGTTTGCAATATTTTAACACCAATTTTTGTGTCTGTGACAATAAGTAAAACCGTTAATTATTTTATCTTCTATATGTACTTCATTTCAGCATGCACAAATTACTATTGAATAAAGATAACTTAGACTATTGCGAATGGAACTATGTGCGAGTTCAATCTGTTTTGACATGTGCAGATCTTTGTTCAAACTCGTCTGAGATTTTATTTTATTTCAGAAATGGTCGCGAAAGGATAGGATTATTCTGTTTTGAATAACCATAGGATTCACATATCAGTGTATGATATAGGTGTACACACGATATTAATCAAGGATAAGACTTCTAAGCAATGTGCCTCAAGATGGTTTATCCAATACCTGTTAATTGGGTTAACGTGGTCCAAAGACGCTGGACTAGAAACCGTTTCTTGATTTGAATAGCTTCTTCATCGGATTTTAAAGCCGTAAATTGAAATTTTGTTAAAACAACAAAGTCAACATTCGGTTTATATCATTCTGATCTTGATATCCGCTGGAACTTAAGAAAATCCGATCTGTAGCTCTGAAATTAAAATTCTGACTTTCCCATTATTTTCCTTTGTGAGTTTTTCCTCTTTTCCTTTGCTTTTTTCCTTCCTAATCTTTTCTCTCATTTCATTTGCTTGACCTTCCTTTTTCTTTTTTCCCTCTCCTTTTCTTTCTTTCTTCTTTGCTTAAATGTAATGACTGATATCTCAATAAGTTATTTCTAAAGTTATTCAGATCTTCATCAGTACTTGCGCACCTGCCTCATCCTCCTGACCTGACCGAACAGTAAACCCGGCCACCAAGAACTTAAAATTCATAGAGAAAAATGACTGTTCATGTCAATCCTCTTCTCTTTTAAATTTCAACCGCCCGTAGGCTGTAAACACAGAGCTCAAAATGGACACTAGAGAAAAACGTCTACGCACGCTTGTAGCCTGTATGCAAATTAGCTAAAAACGTCTTCGCACTATTGTAAAAATATGCAAATTTTACTTTCATACTTGCTTTACAATACACCTTATTCGCTTGTTTTCCCATTACAGGTCACGTGTCATTCCTTTGGGACTTTTCCCTTTGTTTAATGGTAACGCTTGAGAAGATACATAAATATGGATAAACCTCAAACAAAAAGAATCTTATTCCCAAGGTCTGTATTGGGAAAAATATAGTCTACGCTCAAGCGAATGAGGTCTGTTGGACTTCAGAAAATGCCAAAACTGAAGCCTGATTCTTACAAATGTTCTTGATTTATATGATATCTCGGTCCCACAAAAGTATACCACCGAAATGTTTTGTGTATTGTGAGAAAACGAACATTCCTTTTCCTACTTAAACTCTGTTGAATTATTGGAACTGTTGGTAAAAAAAAAAAAGCACGCATGCGCAAACGTTTTTCTCTGGTGTCCATGAATGTTAGTTGAGTTTTCGGGCACACATTGAAACTTGGGAAGCACTGGCATCGTAAAAGGGTAAAGTAACCGAATGAATGAACTTCTCAACAAATCCTCAAATCTCTTGGTGTATTAGTTGTTTCTTGCTTTCGGCTGCGACGTGTGTGTAGTTTAAGCGTCTAGCTTATACAAGAATGCAACAGTTTAGATAAGATGACAAATAATACATTGCAATGCAATGCCGCTTTCCTTAAGTTTTCCCAAGTATAACCTAAGGGATCCTTTGATTTTCTTTTTAATTTAGGCTAAGTT
The DNA here is from genome assembly GCA_011800005.2 of Stichodactyla mertensii. Lineage (NCBI taxonomy): Eukaryota > Metazoa > Cnidaria > Anthozoa > Actiniaria > Stichodactylidae > Stichodactyla > Stichodactyla mertensii. The sequence continues at coordinate 11,486 of JAAAQI020027789.1, read as the reverse complement.
TATCAATCTTTCGGTTTGACAAATAAAAACACTCTGTCCACGTTTCAGAACACCCTCGTTTTTCAGCATTTTCGCAGGCTTGTACATAATTTGAAGTGCATAATTTGGTAGAATTTTGATTCTCGATATTACTTTGAATCATAATTTCAGATCATCAGATAAATATGACTATCATATTTGCTAGATAAACCTCGGATCTTTCTTAAGAAGTGATCTTGGGCCTTTGTAGGGAAGAAACCTACGAATTTTAATCCTTTTTTGACTTTGTGTTTTTTAAGCAAATTTTTGGAAATACCCTATTTTTGATCGCTTCTATCTCCAAAACCAACCCAGTGACCCCAATATTTTTTCCATTTTTCGACTTGCCTTCTCAAAATCATCAAATGACAAGATTTTTTAAAAAATTCACGTATAAATTCTTTCTGTCCGGTACTACCTTAAGACTGTTATAAACCATCGTTTAGTTAATCAAGGAATCAGATCGAGAAATAAGCCTTCGACGAGAATAATCAGTACCCCAAAATTGAACAGAAGTCAACGGGATCTCTCCTATAGATAACAAGTGTTGAACAGAGATCTTACCACATCCATGCACAGGAAGACGTTCAAGCCAGTTTGCATGTTAACGCAAAATGTGGATTTTAGAAAAGAGGTTGGTATTTCTTAAATTAATCCCAGTGGATTTTTTACAACAACTGATTCGGACTAGATAACCTTTCCTTCAATTCAATCCAACTACCCAACCAATTTTGTACTTAGAACGAAAAATTACAGCAAGTCTTGAAATAAGAACAAATGCCTCATTTTTACATTTCTTAATGGGAATAGACCCCTTGCAGCATGAATTCCCAAAGTAGTTCAATTTGGTGGACAAAACAATAGAATTTTATTCTCCTGAGAGTCGAAGACTGATTGTGTTGTCCTTTAAATTTTTTCAAGTTGAAATACGGTTTAAATAGATATTTTTAATACCGAAATGTGGGGGTGCCAAGGAACTTTTGCCCCCTCGCCGGCTTAGCCACCGCCTATGTAGGACTGGATATATCTTTATTCCGATCCTGATAAGGTGTACCCTGGTCTTAGAGGTTTTCTTTCCTTTGACATTTATCGTAAGCGAGGAGGCGCGACGCGCGGAGAGGAAAGGAAAAAAACCCCAGGTTTTCTTTCCTCTCCGCGCATCGCACCTCCTCGCTTACGATAAAGGGAAAGGGAAAAAATGACTCTGGGACCAAGGTAGAGAAATTGTGCATTGGAAAGCTTTTTTAAGAGATCAGAATTCATAGAAAACCATGAATCAAGCAGCTTATAGGTCTTTATATACTGAAATACGGTTGGTCAGGTGATGTTTAGAGTGGATTTAGTGTCGTGAGTGAGAAACATACGGGTTTGTACGTACACGGTACGGTGTGACGTAATACTAAAATGGCTTCCCATAGTTTTCATATGAATCATCCCATCACAATGCTGTGGGTACGACTACGGTAAAGTACGGTACTGCTACAGTACGGCTACGAATTTACCGTAACGCTTTCCTGTCATACGAAATCTGCTCATGGTCAGTGCATAACTGAAAGTAGTGATGAGAGCAGAATTCATCCCCTGAACGCATGGATTTTCAAGCAGCTTACAGGTCTGTTTGTTGTTATTGGCATACGGCTGATCAGGAATTAGCTGATGTTCATTAAACATGAGCTAAATCTTATACTTAATCAATGAAGCTATTGAGGCCTTAACATTAGACAAATCAAACATCAAAGGAAAAATATAAAAAGGATAAAGACCAATGAATAAAATCTTATAAGAAGCTAGCCTGAGAACGTTATTGACGATCCAGTATAACAGCTAGTATCGATCTGGGAGTGCTCTAAAATGCACTATCATAGCACCCTTCTCTGCTAAGTTAAATTATAATTTTGACTGTCATCGTTTACTCCAAACAACTTAATTGTCATAAAGCATCCTTTCTGGAGGTGAGTGTAGTCAGTTTCTAAAGTTTAAATACGGTCTCATATTGATTACACCAGTCTAGATGAATCTTCATTCTATAACTTACACGAACCATGTTCATTCAAAACTGATGCCGCCAGCGTGGATAAACGACGTAATAGCAATAACTGAACTACATATCTGATATCTAGCAGTAAGTAGTCGTATTTCTATATCCACGATGTGTACGCATACTGATATATTCACAAAATAATTTAAGGCGATGAACGAAACAACAACCATGCACTCAAGCATAAACAAGATGGCTTCATGACGATAGACTATCATAGTTTTGATTCCGTACATGGTTAGTTTGCTAAATGTTATTAGCCATGCTGACAAAGAGAACTTTTTATTGTAGGGCACGATAGTCATGCGCAAAGCAAAACACGTTACAAAACCAGTCTAAAAGATACGATTTAAAGAACCGGAGAGGCCGTGTTTTATCAGGATTTCTCAAATCATTACTAATTCATTAGCTGAACTTTCAATCAGGAGCTTCTATTCAGTCAGGCGGATGAATCTTGATACCCAAACACCAGATCAAGATAGGGTTTTGATCACTGATCAAGACAATTGCATTTTAATTACTTACCTTCTACTTGTACTTCGTTACTCTTCGTTACTCGCCATCAGATGAACAGGTGCTTCGTGTTTCATCAGGGCACCTCGAAACAATAAAAGCACTCGGCCACGGCCTCGTCGTGCTTTCATCTGTTTCTCGGCGTTTGGAACCCCCCGATGAAACACTCGCACTCGTTTTTGATCTATTACATAAAGATCCGAGCCGAAGAATGACTAATCTCTTATACGATAAAAGGATAAGAAACTCTAATGGTGCGTGCGGTGTTTGCTTATAAGCCAAGGTCTCATCAATAGACTGCTAAATAAGTGGTCTTTTGTTTGATGTGCTTCAGCAATCCTGCCTCGAATACGTTGAGTTTGTAATAGCCTTCTGAAGCTTTTACGTCACGCAATTCATGTACAATGAATTGTGGGATATGTTTGGGACAGACAAACAAAATGGCGGAGTGCCTGGTGAAGTTTTCTGCACGAGGGGCAATAGTTCGTTGAACAGAGTATAATAGTGTTCAAAACTTTAAAAGATAGAGATGAGAGGCTTTTCTGTCGGAAAGCAGCATGTCAAAAGGTAAACTACGTTTGCAGATTTACGTACTTTTCAAGACAGAGCTCAAGCTGCCGTAAATTGAACGAAAAACTAAGTTTATAGTTTTTTTTTTTTTGACTTGTTGCTTGTACTTTAGAAAGTGCTAACAGGAATAAAAATATATTCAATGAATTGAGTAATATGAATTATTTTAACTGATCACATCAGTTTGGTTTGGTTTTGTTGTTTTGAGCCTGGCAATCTACTAGTTTTAATCAGGCTAAACATCATCTTTTCTCCAGCCAATTTTCTCACTTTGCTGCTACCAATTCATTAATTTTGTTTTGCCGTAAAAATAAGGTTCATATAAATGCGGAAAACTCTAATGGACAACCAAAAGATCGTTATTTAAAAGAAGTTCAACTTTTTCACTCATCATTTTTACGGCAGTTTTCGACTCTCCCTTGAAAACCCGTATAAATCTCTAAAGCAGTTTACTCCTGCCTTCCGACAGATAAGCCTCTCGTCTCTATCCATCATTTTAAGTCTTCGACACTATTATCCTCTGATTCTTTCAACGAACTATTGCCCCTTCTTGTGCAGAAAGCTTCACCAGGCACTCCGCCATTTTGTTTGTTTGTCCCAAACATATCCCACAATTCATTGCACATGAATTGCGTGACGTAAAAGCTTCAGAAGGCTATTGGGAATGAATTCCTCATTACAAATTCAAGGGTATTTATCTAGATATAGAACTTTCTCACGTGGCAGCCATATTTATTCCCATAAGGATAAAAACCTTTGTTTATGCCCGTCCAAACTCGTTTTTGTTTTCAGTCAACATGGCCGCCGCGGTGAGAAAGGTCTTTAACTTAGTAAATGTTTGTAGGCCATGTTTATGATTGGTCTATAATTGCCGTCATTAAGATATTCAAGAACATTTATCTAGATATTGCCCTCATCAGCGTATTCATCAGGCTTTATCCGAGATAAAGTCCGATGACTAACAACAATAACAACAACAACAAAAACGTGTTAGGTAATAGTAACGGGATATAAATTAAGATCCGAACCGAAGAATAACTAATCTCTTATACGATAAAAGGATAAGAAACTCTAATCGTGCGTGCAAAACTTGGTTGATGTTCTTTCTTAACTTTGGGATAGTGATATCAAAACAACTTTACTTTTATAAGTCTAGCTCATTTTGATATTTTAATCTTCGTAGGGAGATACAGTAATCGTCTTCAAAAGCAAGGACTGAATTAAGTACAAACCATGATTGCAGTTGAACTTTTTATTTAAGCCGTTAAAAAAAAACACGAACAAACAAACAAACAAACAAACAAGAATATAAAGAAGACAGAGAAGAGGCAAGGAACGACTTACCAAATACAATTACAATCCAGATAATGCCGGAGTACATGAAACTCGACCGTTATGAACTACGAAATGATCACACCTGAACTAAATGGAACAGTGTCTCATCTAATGTTTTAGCAGTACATTCAGTTTGTTACTGAAACAATTAGCATCGATATATAACCGCATTAAACCGACTTCCATGTTGCTACACATCAACGTATTTCTATAGACTAACTGTCGACTTTAGTGAAGACTGGAGCGCTTAGGTTATTTCAATTCTTGTTTTTTCTGAGTCAAGCTAATCCAAATCTATCTTTTTCTGAGTTAAGCTAATCCAAATCTATCTTTCACTTTCGAAGGGAATTTTGAATTAGAATACGGTCCTGTCAAACTTTGTTTTAGTAGTCTTAACTCGTGGCGTGTTGCACCGGCCAGACCGCGTCTTTCACTATGTATACGAACCGAATATTCAATTAATATCATGAACGAATAGTTGGTGTATGTGTATGCATATTTATCCCCTCGAGCACATAGCCCAAGGGTTCGGTTGATTCTGTTCTAGAAAGATTATTGTGATGCTTCCAGGTAAATATTCAATTTTGTAAGAGCGCAATCACTAAAAACATGAAACAGTACTTACTAAATAGTACAAAGTAGCACTAAATCCAACAATGAAAAACAAAGAATTTTGTACTATTTAGCGCTATTTAGTTACTAAGAGGCTGTTTATATGAAGGCGAGTTGTCCCTGCTAGCCCGGGGATAACTCTTGTTTTGTGTCCCCAAGGTAAAAGAAAACAAAAGAGTTATCCCGGCTAGCAGGGACAAGTCGCCTTCATATAAACAGCCGGCCTTAGTTGTCTCATGGTTTTAGTGTCAGCGCTCTAGAGTATGGTTTTCATAAACCCTTCTCAAATCATTTCTAATTCATTAGCTGAACTTTCAATCAGGAGCTTCTATTCAGTCAGGTGGATGAAGCTTGATACCCAATGAAACGCACCAGATCAAGATCTTAAGGGTTTTGATTTATCACTGTTCAAGACACTTGCACTTTAATTACTTACCTTCTACTTGTACTTCGCTATCGTTCTTTCGCCCTCATGAAAGGTTCTTCTTACTTTTTTTTAAAAAAAAGAACTTGACAAACCAAATGTTCTCTCAACCAGAATCGAAAACCGGACCCCTGGACTATATGCTCTCTACTTCTCCATTAGTCTATCTCACTGACTGTTGAAGTCAGTGAGATAGACTAATTTCGACAAAACTATTTCGACAAAACAGTTCATTATTTCGACAAAACAGTTCATTAGCGAAAATATTACAAAAGGCATTGTTTTGACTATTCTCAAGAGATTTTATAACAATGAGGTTAGAATGAGTTTGAGAAGCCATATCAAAAACTCGTGCTTCGTGTTTCATCAGGGGATTCCAAACACCTCGAAACAATAAAAGCACGAGGCCTACGGCCTCGTGCTTTCATCTGTTTCTCGTTGTTTGGAACTTAACCCCTGATGAAACACTCGCACTCGTTTTTGATATATTACGTGAAATAGATATTAAACTAATATATATTAGTAGACCCTAATTCTATTATTTTCTTTTGTGTCTGTTTGACTATAACAATTTAACAATTAGTTTTTATTTCACGAGTTTTTTCGTCTGTTTGTTTATTTTACCTCAATGATAAGACATTTATCGCATTACGCTAGAAAACGCCGCGCATCGGATTGCAGAATAATCGTCCCTGATCTAATAATTATAGCTAGAACAGTTCAAATGATATTTATAGCAATTATTATATTACAGCCAGGATAGTACGGATTTCGTATGAGTAGGAAACGATACGGCATATTCGTAGCTGTATGGTAGTCGTACCGCGTAAATTACTGTTGTGATCGGATGATTTACGCAAAAACAAAGAGCAGTTTTCACATGAGTAGGAAACTTACGGTACTGACTTACAGCACGGCACAGTACGGTATGCCGTAACACTGAAATGGCTTGCCATTGTTTTTGTGAATCGCCCAATCACAACGCGCAGTTACAGCTACAGTACGGCTATGAATTCTCCATACCGTGTACTTGTTGTAAGCCAGTATTGTAACTTCATCCCTGTTCATTGCAAAAACCGCTTTAAGTACCCTCTAATCGACCTTATACTTTTAATCCGAAACATAGAGTTTCGATAATTTTTTGGAAGTACGTCCAGCCTTTGGTTGAGAACTATATTAACCGTGTACTTGTTGGTCTCGTTGAACAGGATCAAAACAGGAGGTCCTCAGAACCACTTATTAGTTGTTAGTGTGGTTCTCCTTTCTTAATCACTGGGATATAAAAGGTACGAATAGCTCCGTAATTCAGTTAAATATTGAATGCGACTAAAAATTAAATAAACTTTGCTAGTGTACCAGTGGTAATGTAAATCATTCCACAGAATGTACATCCAACATCTACAATAACCGCAAATTGTAAATCGTTATTATCGTTAAATACATGCAAAATATTGAAATTATACTAAGATAAAAGAAAGTTAGTAACCGAAAGCAACAAATTATAAATTCCAAAAATTAGAATAAAGTTATTATAAGAAAATCTGTATGTTTAGATTTTGGAATAGTTGAGACTTTCGAGTCAAACGATCACCAACTAGGAGATTATTTGTTTAAGACCAAAATAAGATCATACCGTTCTTTTAAAGCTTATGCTTTTGAATTCAAATACAGTAGATAAAGTATTCACTAAGATGTGTCGAAATTCAGTGTTAAACCTTGAAGAAAACGAGAATTTAGTTTTGGTTAACAACGACTCATTTCAGTAAACTTACATATAGCAGGTGAAAAGTAAAGTAAAAAGTACGACGTATAATTAGTATCACTAAAAATGAAAATCGTTATTTTCATTGTCATCAGCATAATCATGATCATCCATTTACCATCATTTTTTCCCCCAGTAATAAAGCTTTGTGCAATCTTCGTACTCCGTTAACGCAGGACTTCCTATAATTTTCGATACCATTTTCGATTCCTTGTACTGAGGTGTTTCGCGTAGTTTAGTTTTACACTGTCGAAATTTCGCCGGCTTAGTGTTATTGCATAGTTGTTTCGTAAAGGATGCATTAGACTTTTAACTATCCCATCGGTGGTATAAGAGCTGAACAGAACCGGACAGAGACAGAGGAAGAGACAAAGAGAGACGTGTAAAGTTAGCGACATTGTAGGCAAAGTGAATAGTGATCAGCTTCAATAGTCGGAGAACTAAAAGAGTATACGTAATGTTGCAAGTAGTCCTTTTCAGTGTATTCAATAAGAGTTCAACAATAATTAATCCGCTGTATCATAAAAGAAACAAAATTCCTTGTATGCTAATATGACGCCACACAAGACACGCAGGAAAGAATTTCCAATTTGAGGAAGTAATCCAACTTAAAGATTGAAAACAGGAACTCTCCTTAAAATAAATAAAGCTGATGAAAAGTGAAAGGGAATACTGTAACTATTGCATATTTATAACGGAAATTTTTCAGTTTAAGAAGCGAATTTGATACCATACTTTGCCTTCTGTATTTTCATCATGACAAGAAATAGACTTTATACACTTTGGGAGTATTTTCGCTTTGAAGAATATAGAATAACTTTTGTAATAGTTTTTGAAATGATTTGTAAAAGCTATAGATACAATAACCAATTGTATGGCTCCGGAATCTTCATGACGAAAGACCGGAAGTGGTTCTCGAAGCACGCGGATGTATAGTTAAATTGTTCAAGTTGTCTTATGACCTTGAAGTAAAACTTGGGAAGTTCTGCGAATTTTCAAACAATAAAAGCGCCTATCTATGAGCTAGTTATTCGACATTTTTTAAAGGAATAGCTTATTAAACTCTGCGGCAGAGTTGATGAAACCACATTTCTCCCATCCAACATAATGACTTCATATATTTGTTTGCGACGCACGTTGAGCTGATCAAGGCAAGCTCGAACACACTAAAGTCCTCTATCATGCTCTATACTTGATATATCTATCATGTGAAATCAGTTCTTAGAAACCAGCGCTGTTGGCTGTTGCAACCTAGCACAAAGCTAGTCAAGTGCCTTACAGGTCTGTTACACCGCCATTAACGGTAACAACGTGAAAGACATCGAATCCCCGGGGTAAATAACAAAGTAGACAAAGCTCTTAAATGCTTCGTAATTACACGTAAAAACAATTTCACACCTGATATATATAATACTTATAAAAGGTTAATCCCTACTTTGAGCATAAATCCAATCATCTCAAGAGTATGACGAAGCAAAAGACTATATGAATTTCGATCTGTTACTGAGAGGGACACTTTAAGACACATCAACGAGGTGGTTACACAATGAATAGTCTACTTACCAATCCAAGCGACGAGCAGAAGTTGGTGCTTCTTATTCGAGGAATCGCGATGTCGTAGATCCAAAAGTTGAGTTACTTTCTCAAAATGCCTGTTCTGTTACTTTCGCCTCTCAGAACTTCCGTTGAATAGGGAAACTTAAGATTTCCATGCTTCTAAAGTGCCGGAAAGGTCTGTTAACCTTTATGTTTGAAATAAGACACACCTCGCGAGAGGACTGCTGCATAATTGCTTTTCAGTGTAGTTGTATCTTAATGCGCATGCTCCAAATGACCCTCTTCTTGTTTGTTCCCTCGCTCTCGGAATAGTTTTTCACAAAAAAATAGAAACGTTCGCAGTGTTGGAAAGTATGAAAACGAAGAACCTTAGCGCACCAATATCAGTTCAGGTACATATAAACAATGATTAATTATCAATTAATTATTAGCCGATTATCGCAGATTATCATTATTATCATACTGGATAGTAGTATAATTTATAGTTGATAGCGATCATATATAAGTTCTGTTGTCGTTCTTTTAATAAGTCTTCTGTCAATGACATTCAGCTTATCGGATGTCCTTAATGATAGTGTTGACCGAACCTCACCAGATCGTTGGCGAATACTTCCCCAAAACATGGGGTGTTGATCCTTGAAAGACGAAGAGTAAAACAACTTTGCTTGGCCGGGATAACTCTAGACTGTTGGGCAAAGGTCTTGGGCTATTCTTTTGATATTGAATCGTACACGTATAATAGTCTTATCGCAAAACGAAGGATTTTGAGGCTAAAAGATGTGCTACTGAAATGGCATCATTCCGTCGATTATTTGGAGATGAAGTGGTCGACGTGCTGATAGACATGCACCATCCATGCACGTAACTATTACCGAGGAACCAGGCGTCCGCGCCTTACTTTTCCCTCTTTTCTCTTTCCTAATCCGGGTTATCCTAATCAAAGCATCCAATCAGAGCAATTGTGCACGAGGTTTTCTTTTTTTGCTGGTCCACCTATGCGTGATTTTGTTCTTTTTGGGGGTTATTAAAAAGTGAATGAAATGAACCGTTGAATAGAAGCGATGAATGGCACATGATGGCAAATGTTATTCATGACCCAAATTTATCATACCAAAACATTTTTTAGTTTTATTTTTAGTATTATTACATGACACAGTACATTCTTTTTTTCAGGAACGCATCGCCTTTGGGCATTAGAATTCTTACTTGAGGCTCCATACATAGCCCCACCAAAAGAACCGATACTCTCGCCCCACGGTTACGTCATTAATTTACCTATGCACAGATTTGAGAGCATTGCCTGTCAACGTAATGGTTTGGTTTAATTCTTGGTATGTGAGTAACCTTCAAACTATGTCTAATTTAATTATCTCAATTGGCCGACATATCTATCACAAAGAGTACTATTAATTCATATTGTGAATTAATCAATCCTTTCATACTCTGTGATATTATTTGTGATAGCCAAGGTTGCTGTTCGCTTACCTGAATTCAACGACATCATCATGAACCAATATCCATAACCCTGAAACGATTTTTTCAAACATTACTGATCAGTTTAGATATATACTGTACTTACCATATTTCCATCGGCTCCACATAACCAAACCGACGTTAATGTTTTCTCTCATTCATCTCTTCGGTACCCACCCCGTCAAGCCGGTCCCCTTGTTGTCTAGATTCTGATGGCACTTAGCTACTCATGAAAGATAGCAGAGAAATTCATTGAGTTGAAGCAAAATACGTAACTGACCGTGTGAAACATTACTACTAAAACTTATAAAGATCGATTCAAACTTGCTGAATCCGAGTGGAGTACGTCTGCGGATGTATTTCTTTTATTTAGTTTTCCTTTTTTTTTTTTTTTTGAATTTCTAACTTCCTTCCTTCCTTCCTTCCTTCCCTTTCTTTCACTCATTCTTTCATTCATTTTTTCTTTCTTCCTTCCTTCCTTCCTTTTTCCTTATTTTCCTTTTTTCCTTATTTTTCTTTCTCTCTTTTTCCTTTTTTTGATGATTAATTTCTATTTTCATGGATTGTTTAAACTGAACCGGATCTGACATTGTGTCTCACTGGGTTTATTTTGTGTTAGTAGGACCGTGAGCCAACTGCTGTACGCTGCAATGACATACCTGCTGTATAAACAGGCATCAGATTCTCCTGACCTGGCCCTCTTAGCAGAGAAAGAAGATACACCGTTAAAGCCAACTTGCGCGAAGAATTCACTTTAGTCACCGGCGGGCAAATGCCCGTAGAGAACAAAAACAAAGTTCTCAACCCGAAGAGAATAGAAGTTAATTTAAAGTAGATGAAACAAAATACGAGTAGTCTGACTTTTAAGGACAAGGCCTTCGTCTGACAGACTTACTATTGGGACTTTTGTGTGGATAGAAAGGTTTGGACAGTGATTACGCAGCAAGTCTGAGGTAGTTTAACTATCCTTTAATTTATCTGCTCTGATTTATTGGCTAGTTCACACTAGCCACTCACACTCCGAGAATTTCCTTGGCCAAGAGTATTCATTTGTTTATCTTATCATTTTCAAAGACATTTCCATCAGAGCCGTATATACTGCAATAGATGGTAGAAGAATTCAGTACACCATAGTGAAAGTCTTGAAATTTTACTACAATATTTCGGGAGGCCAATACCTCCCT